>JAIOTZ010000104.1:0-86866 GCA_023374045.1 Limonium bicolor
GACAACAACTAGAGCTGCAACTACGCCGACCGTCTTCCTCAATTTTCTTCGGCGCCTGCAAACATATCTATCTACCCCATTAGCAATATCAGGCGCCTGCCTTAAATCCCTCACGCGTACTCCAGCTCTGTCTCCAACCTTCTCCTCTGCTTCTATATAAACCCAGCACCTTCAACGATAAATGATGTACGGGAGATTAAATAAAACAGACGATCGCTCATCACACTCCACCATTCTCTTCCATTCATTTTCTCCCGTAACACCACAACACTCCATACTCACGTACTCAGCAAGAACAAAAGAAATAGAAGAGAGGCAACAGAAGTGAGAGCGAGTGCAGACCCGTTCTTTTTCTGAAATAATGGCTAATTCTATTTGTGCTATCTTTTTATTCCCGTTAATGTCTGAGTAATTTTCATTTGTATCCTAGGATGGGGTTTGATCCTAATATTACTTAAATAAATATTTATCACCTGTCTCTCTTATTAAACTTGTTTTTAATTCCTTTCAACAAATATTGTTAAATGCTTTGCGTGACAAACTACTGCATTTTTATGGTAACTATCAACAAATGATTTTGAGATAGTCAAGTACCACAAAGGAATAAACCTTGGTATTTACACTCTGGATTGAGCAGAAAAATACTGAGGCTATTACTAAGAGTTCGTAACTGACATTTATTAACTCTAATAGATAATAAATAATTGAGACAAGGTTATAAATCTGTTTAAGTAATTTAGGCAATTTCCCGCTATCCTAGGATACCTTTTTCCATCCACATCAATTAATTCACCTTATTTTACTGTGTTTATTATATTTGCACTGACCCTAAAACAAATCAAGCTTGCCTCCGGCTAAACCCCCTTTTTACGGTTTTAATTAAATGCCGAGACTAGGATAATTGAACAATTTCCTTGTGGATACGACACTTGTTGTACTACTCCGACTAGGTGCACTTGCCTATTAGTTTGCTATAAATCTATATATATTAATGTATAGATTTTACTCAACAAGTTTTTGGCGCCGCTGCCGGGGAAATTGATGAATCAATTTCCCTAGTTTTCGGTAGCTTACTTGCTATACTATAATATTCTGTTTATACTAATTTTGTTGTTTTTTTATTTTTATTTCTATTAATTTCTATTATTTACCAATTCCAGCAATTTAAATATCGCATTAATTACAGTTATTTAATTTTCAGTCATTTACTTTACTGTCATTTTATTCCCAGTTATTTAAATTTCCAGTGTCCTTTAAATTTCAGCAATCTAACTACTAACATTTAAATTTCTGTCATTTAAATTTCAGCAATCTAACTACTAACATTTAAATTTCTGTCATTTAAATTTCTGTAAACTAATTACCAACATTTAAATTTATGTCATTTAAATTCTGTAATCTAATTCCTAACATTTAAATTTCAGTCATTTAAATTCCCTTGTCATTTAAATTACCGTCATTTAAATTCCCGCAATTTAATTATGCTCTTTTTCATTATTTTAATTTTATTGTTTAAACTACATTTATTTTTGTTTCTTTTCGCTCACTTATTTTCGGTCTTTATACTCTTGTCATAAAAAAAATAATAAAAAAAAAGTGTTGTTTAATTAAAGTTTATCAGTCTATTCCAATATCTCTGCCTTTCTTTATCTATTTACTGATTAATTTTGCAGTTTCTTACAAACCTCAAATTATCTTCTGTGCATGCCGAATACTCGAACCCGAGGTTCTCCACCTATCAGCCCGAGACCCAAACCCGAGCGCACTTTATTTAACACACGAAGAAACCTGAGAAATCAAGACATGGCTGGAAACCAAGTTATAGATGAAATGGACCATGAAAATCAACCAGAACACCGTGCCCTCTCTGATTACCACCAACCGGATACTGAAGGAAGGGCATCAGCCATAGTTCTCCCCGAACTAACACCGCAAGAAACCGGACGATGGGCTTTCAAAACCCACTACATCACTGCCGTCCGGGATTTAGGCAAGTTTAGTGGAGCAAATCTAGATGAAGCCCCGAATCATTTAAGTCTCTTCCTAGACTTCTGTAATTCCTTTGGTCAAACCGGCAACATCAAAGAAAGAATCCGTCTACAACTATTTCCTCACTCGTTGTCAGATTCAGCAAACAGGTGGTACCGAAGTTTTCCCTCCTGATCAATCCACACATGGCTGCAAATGGCCCAGAAGTTCCTTGCCAAATACTACCCAACCAGTAGAACGAGGCAATTTATCGGAGAAATCAACACATTCTGTCAGGAGCCGGGAGAAACGTTGTACGACGCATAGGACAGATTCAAGGATATGCTAATGAAGTGTTCCCACCATGGTCTCGACGATCAATCCCTCTGCCTGTCATTCTTCAATGGCCTGGATGATGGGAACCGACTACTCGTAAATTCCTCTGCAGGAGGAAGTTTCATGATGAAATCTCCTCAAGAAGGGATGAACCTTCTCGAAACTATGACGAGCAATACAAGACAGTGGACGAGATCCAAAGGAAGAACGCCACGAGCAGCAGGCCTACTCCATGTTGAGCCTACGGATCATTTATCAGCCCAGATCTTGTCCCTTGCAAAGATGGTGGAGAAGCTAACAACATCTCAAAACGAAATCGTAAAAACAATAGCTTCCTCACCTCCAAGTTCATCTGCAGAAGGATGTGTCATATGCGCCGGTCCTCATGAAACCCATCAATGCAAAGGTAAAAGCCAGTACGAAGATGTACACTTCATAGGAAACCACCCCGGTAATTCCTACAACAATAACATCAACAACAACTACCCATGGAGAAATCACCCGAATTTCTCATGGAAAAACAATGATCAGAACCAAGGGGGGCAGAACAACAGTTCCAATACCTATCAGGGAAACAGACCCCAACCAAACTTTAATATGGGTTATAGAGCACAAGGTGCCCCTTCAGGTTTCCACCAACAACAACAACCATCTTCGTCCTCTATTGATCCAAACGTGGAACTCAAAGAGATGATGAAGGGATACATGTCTATGACTCAGAGCCAGCTTTATGTGCAAGAAGCTTTCAACCAAAAAATCGAAGGTAAATTCAATCAAATCGAAGAACACCTTGCTCAAAGACCACCTGGGACTTTCCCAAGCCAATCGCAGCCAAATCCAAAAGAGCAAGCCAAATGCATCTATGTGAAGGAACACAATGAAGAAAAGATAGAGGTGGCCAAAATAGTTGAGGTTCCAAAACTTCACCCTTCCCTTCAAGAGTGGGTAATAGCAATCGAAACTTCCAAAAGGAATATAGCTGAGCTGGAAAGCACCCCACAGTCTATAAAAATCGCATTCAGTTCGAGAATACCTACCTTAAGGACTTGGTGGCCGGCTATGAAAATGAAAAGCTCGATTTTGAAGAAGAAGAAGAAGAAGAGGTTAAGGCGATAACCTTGAGAAGCGGTAGAAAAACCAACAAGATTCACATCCCGCAAAGGTCAGAAGAATCCAAAGAGGATAGTGAAGAAAGAGTTGAGGTTCCAATAGAAAAGACATCTCCCAGCATTCTCACTATTCCATCAGCTCCAAAATCTTCTCCACAAGAACCGCCTCTACCATTTCCCCACCGAATCCAAAAGCAGAAATTGGATACTGAATATGGGAAGTTTCTGGCAATGCTGAAACAACTAAACGTCAACATACCGTTTGTAGACCTCATTGCCAAAATGCCAAACTACGCAAAATTTCTCAAACACCTTATCTTCAACAAAAAAAATTGGCCGAAGTCAGTACCGTACCACTCAATGTAGCTTGTTCAGCTATTCTGAAACAACCACTACCTTCGAAATGCAATGATCCAGGCAGCTTCACCATTCCAGTCACAATTGGTAGCACCTCATTTCCATACTCCCTATGTGATCTGGGTGCCTCCATAAATTTGATGCCCCTATCCACTTTCAAAAGGCTGGGAATTGGAGAAATGAAAAAGACCAAGATGACCCTTCAACTGGCGGATGGTTCGGTAGCTTACCCAAGCGGAGTGGTGGAGGATATTATCATTAAAGTGGAACACTTATACTTCCCATGCGATTTTGTCATTTTGGACATCAAAGAGAACTCCACTACACCTCTCATCCTTGGACGACCTTTCCTTGCCACAGCCAATGTGCACATTTGGGTGGCCCGGGGGATAATCACCCTTCAAGCTTATAATGAAAAGCTGGAGTTTGCATCAGGAAGGTCTCCAGATAACAAATCCAAGGATCTCAAGTTTGTGAGGGACACTCAATCACCATCATCCCCACTTCTCTTTGTCACCCTTCCTGACGGAATGTCCATTACAGAGATACCACCACCAATCCCTGATGAAAAGCGGGATAAGAAAAGAAAACATGCATCCAGGTGGACACTCAAAAATACCTTCGAGTCATGCTTTGGATCTCCTCCTCATAACCACCCCCCAGGTTTGATCTAACAACAAAGCGTCTAGCCAAAAACATTAAAGAAGGGCAGCTTTCCGGGAGGCAACCCGGATGAACTTTTCTTTTATATGCTTTTATGCTCTTTTAATTTTCAGGTTCTCTTTAAATTTTGTTTTTGCTAACTCTTAACCCCGTTCATAGTATGGTTGCTTCTAGTGTCTTATCAAGGTGCAACTTCATGTCTACACCGCAACCAAGCTACGCTATTTGAGGCTGAAGCTCAAGTGTGGGGGAACTCCTTTAAACGCTAGCAAAAATAATCTCAGGGGAGTACCAGTTTCTTTAATTATGCTTTTATTTAAATAAAATCTGCTGTGGAGAGCTTCTGTGCTAAAAATGTTTATTTATGACCTTTGTGTTTTCTCTATTTTATCTACTTACCGAAAAGGTCTTCTGAAACCTTCCCTTGTTTTCTGGTGAACAATGAGGACATTGTTCAATTTAAGTGTGGGGGAGTGTGCCCTTTTCGGCGACATTTTGTGCTTAAAATGCTTAATCTCTCTGCTTATCTTGCGTTTGTCCAAAATTTAAATTATGGACCCTTTATATGTGGGTTGTTCTCTTTATGAATAAATACTATTATGAATTGTGGGATAAATGGTACAAAAATTTTAAATTTTGATTACTTTTGAGGAGCATTTTTTTTTATGCTGTGTGACCAAATGATCTATAATGGTTGGATTTTTATTGCTCAGGGGTTCCTTCTGTCTTCTTTCTTAGGGATTGCTAAGGGGTGCTTCTCTGTCAAAAAATATAAAAAATAAACATGGGACTTGCGAGACACCATTGGTAACCAACAAAAAAGAGTTGAGTGTTCTTAAATACAAAGGCTTGATGCCTACATATTATCTTCTCATCTCTTATGCAAAAGTGAAACAAATGTATAATCTATTTTTCCTTTTGTTTTCTCCTCAATGCCCATTCTTGAGAGAAGTTGGCCGTGGTAAAAGTTCTCAAAGTCACCTTAACTGAGAAGCATTGAAGTACTCCGGATCATACCCCGAAACTCTAATTTTTATTTTTACCCTGAGCACACCTATGCCACCAGTTGTTGATGGATCACACTCCTCAAAAAGTTTGAGATCATGAACTGTTCACCTCTTTATCCTACCCTTCATAATAATATTTGTTAGTATTGAGCATTCCCTACTTACTTGGGTACATGGTTTTGCTTGAGGACAAGCAAAAAGGTAAGTGTGGGGGTGTGATAAGTGTCCAAATGAGCATGTTTTATAGGTGTATTTCATATATTATACTAGCACTTTTCTTGCTCATTTCTCCACTTTGCTTAGTTTTCCTCCAGTTTATGTTTTATTGGTTATCTCACAAATTTATTGGTTAAACATGAGGAAAACCAAGCTAGGAGCAAAGTAGATGAAGAGACGAACGCTTAGGCGCAAACGGATCTTAAAACGGAGCTGAAACGAACATTTTAAGTAACAAGGAACAACCACGTCCGTGTCCTGTCCGGGTAAAAAAGGGTGGACAAGGGACAACACGACCGTGTGTTGTCCGCGGAAGAAAGGCCGGACACAAGAGGGCGTCCGTGTCCTGTCCGGGTAAATAAGGGCGGACACAACAAAGTCCGTGGCACGTCCGGTGATATTTGGCCGGACAAGAGATGAAGCGTCCGTGTGTTGTCCGTGGATATAAGCCGGACGTAAGCAAGGACACGATGTGTCCGTGGATATTTCACCGGACAAGAAAGAATGAAGAGTTGTGTTGTCCGTGGAAATAAGACCGGACAACAAATAGAGCTGCAACTACGCCGACCGTCTTTCCCAATTTTCTTCGGCACCTGTAAACATATCTATCTACCCCATCAGCAATATCAGGCGCCTACCTTAAATCCCTCACGCGTAGTCCAGCTCTGTCTCCAACCTTCTCCTCTGCTTCTATATAAACCCAGCACCTTCAACGATAAATGATGTACGGGAGATTAAATAAAACAGACGATCGCTCATCACACTCCACCATTCTCTTCCATTCATTTTCTCCCGTAACACCACAACACTCCATACTCACGTACTCAGCAAGAACAAAAGAAATAGAAGAGAGGCAGCAGAAGTGAGAGCGAGTGCAGACCCGTTCTTTCTCTGAAATAATGGCTAATTCTATTTGTGCTATCTTTTTATTCCCGTTAATGTCTGAGTAATTTTCATTTGTATCCTAGGGTGTGGTTTGATCCTAATATTACTTAAATAAATATTTATCACCTGTCTCTCTTATTAAACTTGTTTTAATTCCTTTCAGCAAATATTGTTAAATACTTTGCGTGACAAACTACTGCATTTTTATGGTAACTATCAACATATGATTTTGAGATAGTCAAGTACCACAAAGGAATAAACCTTGGTATTTACACTCCGGATTGAGCAGGAAAATACTGAGGCTATTACTAAGAGTTCGTAACTGACATTTATTTACTCTAATAGACAATAAATATTTGAGACAAGGTTATAAATCTGTTTAAGTAATTTAGGCAATTCCCCCGCTATCCTAGGATACCTTTTTCCATCCACATCAATTAATTCACCTTATTTTACTGCGTTTATTATATTTGCACTGATCCTAAAACAAATCAAGCTTGCCTCCGGCTAAACCCCTTTTTTACTGTTTTAATTAAATACCGAGACTAGGATAATTGAACAATTTCCCTGTGGATACGACACTTGTTGTACTACTCCGACTAGGTGCACTTGCCTATTAGTTTGCTATAAATCTAAATATATATTAATGTATAGATTTTACTCAACAAGTAACAATTGATGGGATGAGTAAATGAATTCTAGAAATTGGTGAATGTATTGTTGTATGATTATGACTAGAAAGATTTAGAAGATAGAGAATGGTAAATGATTGAAATACTTGATTGTTTGAAATGGAAGTGCGAAGTCGAACTTGATTTACTAGTGATCAAGGGAGATGAAACACAAATTGGGGTGGAAAGATTGTTCATCACTGATGCTGATCACATCGGGGTTAAATGATTCTTAAGGCTCCCCATAAGTGGTCATAAGTAATTCTGCTAGGATAAATGCAGCAAGCATGGATTGGGTTTAGTGTGCAATTGTACTGTTACATAAGCTTGTGTTGTACTGACACGTACACACGGTTAAATTGCACTATGATAATCATTTGGTGTTGCACCGGTATGTGCATGGTTGATAATTGTTTTGCGTTGCACTGGTATGTGCACGGGGTAAATTGTTTTGTGACGTACTGATGTGTACGCACGTTGCATGGCATTGGGATGTATGTTGTGTGGTGTTGGTAGGAACCCACAGTTGTTAAATTGCTTGTTAACTGATTTGGTGTGTACCGGTATGTACACACTGGCTGGAATGACTTTGAGCTGGTAGGGTTATAGAGACAATGACCTCGGCACACGATATGTCTAAATGACTAACGATATTAGACTCACCAACTTTGTGGGCAAAGTTCTTTAAGGGGGGTAGATTGAAATACCTCGAACTTAATTAGGGTGATTAAATTACTCTAACATAATATTTAAGGGCCTATTAGTTCCTAAAGAATTTGGTAAAGAAAATAAATCCAAAAGAAAAGAGAAAAATGCTTAAAAAGCGAAAAACGCTAAATTGAACGTTATGAGACCGTAGGAGGAATACGACCTCAACAAGGGTCTTAGGTGAATTTAATAGGCTTAATAATGCCTTAATAATATATGGGAACAATTCCCGAAGAAAACGGATCTAAATAATGTATTAAAACGCTAATAAAGCTTTAGCGCACGTTTTTCGAGAAAACCCGAAAACATGACTTTAAGTGGTCAAGTGAACCTGTAAAAATTATAGTTCATCAAATAACTATAAATAAATATTAATGGAAGTTTGAGAGCCATTAAAATTAAAGAAACGAGAAAATTCCGGCAAACGGGCCCGGTTAGTGAATAGTGCTAAAACCGGGTAAATTAACGAGCGTTTTCTGTAAAAGACGAAAAACGCTCCAGCTTGTACAATATATGTGGGCCGGTTTTTAATGGTTAAACAGCCCTCACTCACACTCTCACCTAGCTAAGAAAGAAGAAAGAAAAGTAAAAAAAAGCAAAAAGTAATAAAGTGCCCTCTTTTTTTTCTCTGTCCTCTCATTTCCCACTTCTCTCTCTCTCCTTACTTTCTTCCCCACCGCGAGCTGCCTTCTCCCTTCGTTTCCTGGCAATTTTTGAAGCTCTCCACAAGCTTCCATGGCAGCCTCTTTTCATCCTCTTGCTCAAGCCACAAAAATGCTCCAAATCAAAAATAAAACACATATTTGTGTTCCTCTCATCATTCTCTATCTATCCCTCTTTTCAAAATCTGAAAATGAAGAAGTTCATCTCCATGGGTTTTCCCCATTCAAAGAGAAAATAGCATCAACGTGAAGCTTGGAGTCTCCTCTTTCAAACAAGGTAAAAATCTCCATGAAAAACCTCATTTTCTTCACCTTGTAGAGCTGGCCGATTTTTACGCTCTCTCATACCTTGTTTTCTCCTTTTTTTGAGCTTAAATTCAACCCTCTAATGGTGGTGGAATTTCCCTTTTGATTCATGGGTGAAAGTCCCTCTTAAAAGCTTCAAAAAGGAAAACCCTAACTATGGTGATTTAAGCCCTTAATTGGATTAGTGTATTTCCATGGGTTAGAATTTTAATAATGTGCTTTTTGTGTAATTTGGGTGTTGGGATGGAGTTTGGTAACTCCATTTCCAACTTGACCGGAATTGAGGAGAGGAGAGGAGAAGACTTGAAATGGGAGCTCATGAGAATTCAAGGTAAGAAACTACCTTAATGGTTTTAGAATTGGGTTTGGGAAAAACAAAAGATAAAATAAAATCTGGAGAAATAATGTGCTTGATTGTGATTAGTAGGACTTTGTGAAATGTTGGTTTGAATTAAGGGCTTTGAAGCCAAGTGATTCAAGGTTTGTTGTTATGTTGTGGTTTATTTAGACTTTAGAGCTATGTTGTGATTTGGTGAATTTTGAATAGGTATTATGTGCTGGTAGGACCCTATAAGGGTGTGGCTAGATTAGGAATGAAAAGGATGAGAATTGATGAAGTTGAGGATGTTAAGTTTATGGGGAGGTTGTGGTAAAATTTTGGTAGAAAAAGAGTGTTTTAAGATGACTTAGTGAATTGGAGAAACTTAGGTGTTTAGTTGGGTAGAGTAGAGTTGATTGGTAACCTTGGAATGGTAAATGGAGGATGGATAAGAGAGGTGTAAAAATCTGTAGCGACATGGCTAAAAGAATCTTGGAAAAACTAGAAAAGAGCAAGTGTGCAAGACTTAGGAAATGAGAGTTGGCCTTGGGTTTTAGAATGGTGTATATCTAGGAATGAATTGGTATGGTCATTAGGAGATTTGGTAAGTTTGGTAAGTGGTAAGAACAATCAAAAGGAAGTAGAAATGCACAAGTGTGCAAAAATGCAAGAATGTGAGAATTGAATTTGATGAATCTGTGTAAGAATTGGGTAGTGGATTTAACAGCGATTTGGAGTGGTTTAGAGCATGTTTTGAGATGTTTAATTATGTAGGAAACTTGTGGAAAGTTTATGGAATGATTAAGGGTGGATTAAGGGTTGATTTGGGGTTGAAAAATGACCTTAATAGCAGTTTTTAGCAGGGTCCGGGACTTAGGATATGTACCAAGTCCCGGACCGCATCAAAAAACATGCTGAAAGCAAATGCAGGAATTGGTCCGGGACTTAAGTGCAGGACCAAGTCCCGGACCAGGGTGTGAAAAGTGGCCAAGAGTTCATCAAAGTATTGGTCCGGGACCTCGGGTCCGGACCAGGTCCCGGACCACCCCCGGATTTCAATAGGAAGTGTTTTTAAGGCTTTAAAACATGGGGGATTGAATGGTATTGGTTTTAGATGATGTTTAGGAGTTGTTTGGTGACTTATAAAGGTCCTAAGAAGTATAAACAAGTGTTGGAAGTGAGTGAGTAAGTTGAGACATTAAGTACACTAAGTTAAACCGAAATAATGGGATAACGGGGTAAGTACGGGAGTAGCATTTATGTACATACCGTAACACCTTAATGTTAATTGAACCATTTGACATGCAAATAGTGGTTCAAGAATAAGAGTCGAGGAACAAGTGTGAGCCAAGGAACGTGAGAACACCCGGTAAAGTTAACCCCGGTGAAAGGTATGATTTCCTCATGCTCTATATCCAAACTTGGTTACCCCGATTTGTGTGCTTGTTTGATTGTGTGATCACCTAACAAGATAAATGCACGAATCGGATTGTGTGCACTTAATAGTTCTTGTATCGTATTGTTGTTTGTTGGATTGAATTTTTAAACTAAGTTTGTATAATTCATGCAATGGGTGAATGGTGAATGAGTTGCTTGCATGTGATTGTGTACTGTAGTGCAACTCATAGTTGAGTCTTGTTTGACTAGAGACTCGAAGAAAGAGTCATGGTGTGAAATAACGAAAGCGAGGTAACCCACGAAAACCATCAATTAATGGACAACGATAAATCAAACTTAAACATTTACCCGAAATGAGAACAAGCGACACACGAGACTAGAGAACGTCCTTAACATGAATAGTTGACCTCCTATGCAAGGATGTGACTCAATGTTAGAAAACGAACATAGTACCCGTAAATCGGTAGATACAACGAGATGCGGCTGACTGATATATATATTTTTATATGTATTTATGTATGAGTACCTATTGTTACTAACCCGAGAGCTGGGTTAGGGGGATTGTGAGTCACGCGTGCAAGGAAGAGGAAGCAACAGAGCGTATGTTTCCGAATCTGTGGTCGAACTCCCTTGTTACCGGGTCGTGTGCCACATGGTGGTGCCCTGTGGTGAAATACCCGAACTTAAATACAGGGATTAACATAATTCTAATATGTATTTAAGGGCCTAACAATGCCTAATTAATATTTGTAAGGAAAATAAATCCAAAAGAAAAAAAACGCTTAAAAGGCGAAAAACGCTAAATAAGCGTTAAATAACCATAGGAGGTATGAGACCCGGTTAGCGTATTATATGGATTCCAAAGGTTTAATAAGACCTAATAATATATGGGAACAACTCCCGAAGGAAACGGATCCAAATAATGAATTAAAACACTAATAGAGCTTTAGAGCGCGTTTTTCGAGAAAACCCGAAAACGTGACTTTAAGGGGTCAAACGGACCCGTAAAAATTATAAATCATTAAATAATAATTATTAAGCATTTAAGGGAGCTTAATAGTCAACAAAAATAATTAAACGAGGAAATTCCGGAAAACGGGCCCGGTTAGTGAACGGTATCTAAACCGGGTAAAATAACGAGCGTTTTCTGTAAAAGACGAAAAACGCTCCAACTGGTAATACTGAGTGGGACCGATTTTTAATAAGTTAGATAACCCCCTCACACACACATGTAACTAGCTAATTAAGTAAGAGAGCAAAAAGCAAATAAAGTGAAAAAGGTAAAAGTACCTTACATACTCTCTCACCTCTCACTTTTCTTCTCTCTCTCTCCCATTCCTTCTTCCCCACCGTAATCCCTCTCTTTCTCCTTCCTCTGGCTGCGATTTGAGCTCCCCCTCTACAACCATGGAAGCTTCATCTTCTTCTCCTTGCTCCATCTCCATTTGAGCTTCAATCACAAAAATAAGTACATATTTGTAATCCCCTCATCCTCCTCCACATTTCCCTCTTTTCAAAATTTGAAAAGGATGAGTTTCATCTCCATGGGTTTTCCCCATTTGAAGAGAAAATCACACCATTGTGGAGCTTGGAGTCTCCTCTTTCCAACAAGGTAAAAATCTACATGAAAAACTCATGTTTCCACCATCTCCTCTCATAACCGATTTTTACCCATATGTAATACCTTGTTTTTCTCTCTCTCTCTTTTGAGCATAATATCAACCTTGCAATGGTGGTGGATTCACCTTCTTGAACCAAGGGCTAAAACCCCTCTTAAAAGCTTCAAAAGGTAAACCCTAGAAATTGTGTTTTAACACTTTAAATGAATTAACACTAATTTAAGGATTAGTAGTTTAATTGCACTTGTTTTATGTGCTTTGGGTGGTGGGAATGGAGTTTGGTAACTCCATTCCCCATATGGCCGATTTGGGCAAGAAAGAAAGAAGAGGAGAATTGGAAAAGGAATGAAGAAATATAAGCTCAAGGTAAGAGCTCCCTCTTAATGTTAATTTTATGCATTAGAGTAATGGAATGGGTAAACAAATAAAAGAACCTAAACTATTGTATTGGTATTGTAGTATTGGAAGTTTGAGTAATTGTGAGTAAGTTTGAGTATTTGTGCATTAGTATGTGAATTGTAGGCCTTGGAGCCAAATGGTTGTGTATGAGTATTAGTATTGATGTTTGATGGAGTATTGGTGTATTGGGATGGATTTATATTTGCTTAATTGCTGGTAGGACCCTTGTATGGGTGTGGCTAGAATAGGAATGTTTGGTGAAAATGTGTATGTGGAGAAGTAAGGAAAAGTAGGTGAGTTATGGCAAATTTTGGTGGGAAATGTACATTTATGGATGACTTGGTGAATGGGAGAACCAAGATGTGTATTGGAGTTAGTAGGTATGTTAGTAGTGATGGAGAGGTAGTTGTAGTAAGAGAAACAAGAAGTGTGAAAATCTGTAGCAAAAGGATATAAGAATGTATGGAGAAGTTGGAAAAAATTAGTGTGTAAGAATTGGTAAAAAGAGTGTTGGACTTGGGTATAGATGTTGTAGTTGTTTGGAGATGTATTTGGAATGCTAGGAGTGACATTGATAGAGGAAGTATTGAGGGTAGGAGTTGCAACAAAAATCTGTAGCATAGGTAAAACAAAAAACTGTTACATTGGTTGGGAAAAGAAGTGAGGAATTGTGTAAGATTGATTGATGGATTTAGTAAGGAGTTTGGTGGATGAACTAAGGTGTATTAGAAGGTTAAATTAGTGTTAAAACGTGGGATTAAGTGTAGGAACAATGGGGAAGTATTGGGTAAAAGAGAGGATTGAAAACAGAAAGTAAAATGCAAATACTGGGCCGGACCGAACTTGCGACCGGACTTGCAAGTTCGGTCGAGCCCAGACTTACAAACGGGTGAGCTACTGGAATCGACCGAACTTGCGACCGGACTTGCAAGTTCGGTCGGACCAGAAATTTTCCCCGTCTGTAACCTACTGGAATCGACCGAACTTGCGACCGGACTTGCAAGTTCGGTCGGCCAGAAATTTTCCGAGGATACCTACTGGAATCAACCGGCTTGCGACCGGACATGCAAGTTCGGTCGGCCCAGAAAAATTTCCCGAGGATAGCTACTGGAATCGACCGAACTTGCGACCGGACTTGCAAGTTCGGTCGGCCAGAAGAATTTCGGTACTCTGAGCTACTGGAATGGACCGGACTTGCAAGGTCGGTCGCAAGTCCGGTCCGGTAAAAAAAAATAGTATTTAAATTAAATAATATAATATATATATATATATATATATATATATATATATATATATATATATATGTATGTATATACCTACATATATATGTAATGTATGAAAGCATGCCAAAGTTAAGTAAGAAAGTAAAACCTAAGTAATGAAAAGTAAGTAAGTAAGTGTAAGTGTAAGAGTATAAGGACATAGTAAGTATGAGTTGAGTAATGGTAGTTAGATTTAATCATTCAACTGCATGTATATAATAGGAATTGATTTGTGAACACGGAGGAACGTTGGGATACAAGTACAACGGTGAAAGGTATGATTTCTTCATGCCCTGTATCCTAATCTGGTTACCCCGATTTGTGTGCTTATTTGACCACCTAAATAAGATAAATGCATGAATCGGACTATATTGCACTTACCTGTGCTTGACTTATGTTGTGCTTGATATTTATTGTCTTGAGCACTAGTTTGTATAATTCATGAAATGTGAATGATGATGAATGGTATTCGAACCTAGTATTGTACTTGTGTAATGTATGTACCTCGTATGTATATGTATATGTGCATTGTATTATTGTGGCTTGGATGTTGACTTGTGCTAATTCCTAACTATCTAACTCCTAACTTAAGTGAGTAAATTGGAATGAGTACAAGTCCGATATAGCTTCGGCCACGCGTGAGGATGAGGAGTCACAAGAGGTTGGCGATTCCTGTTCGTAAACTGGTCCACGGCCCAAATCCCTTAAGTGGGTAGCATCCCGGATTAGTGAGTCAAGTAAAGCCGGAGGTGGGACGGTGTAGTCCCTGCCAGAGGCCATACGACTTAACTTGAGTAAGAGTAAGAAGTAAGTAGTATGAGTATGAGTAAGTATGAGTATGAGTTGAGTATGTAGGTATGAAGTAAGAGTAAAAGAGTAATCTCCACCCGATTAACCCGGGTGGACCAATGAAGCTAACAAGAATTGTATTGTGTATGTAATGAGTATGGTATTCGGAAGAAGGTAAGTATGTATTGGATGGTTATATTGTATTCCCTTGTATGAATGAAGTGTATGTATGTATGCTTGTGTAAGTATTTGTATTGTGTATAAGAGCATGTATGCATGTATGTTTGAATGAAATCAACCGCATGTATTCGACCAAGTGGTCGGCGTACCCTCACTAGTACGCGGGGTATGCGGTTATCATCGGCGAAAGCTGACCCCTTCGGGGGACATTTTTTTAGTGTGCAGGTACCCGAACGAATATGGTCAAGGAAGAGACCGGAGGCACACCCTGGTATTGGAAGTAAGTAGTGTGAGGAACGGGTAGTAGTAGTCTCTTAGGAGTATGTATGAACTTTGAAGAGATAGTACATTGTATAAGGATCTTAGTAAACTCGGTATGTAGATTATATTGTATTGTACTTGGAGTATTGTATTGAATGGAGATTGTAGTAGCATTTGGTAAATGGAGAATGCTTGTAGATTTGTAGTACTCGGGATTCCGGTCCATCAGACCGATGCTGTATGTAGAAGTAGTAGCCTTGTTAGTCACGTGTGGGTGACTAACGGCATTGTATCACCCATGTATGTAAGTAGGTATCCGCTGCGTGTATCTGAGAGTAAGGAGATTGGACGTAAGACTGTATTAATGGTAGGGGTGTTACAAAAAGTGGTATCAGAGCGAAGTATCGCTCTGATGACTGGAAATACCGAGTTTAGGAAATACCGAGTTTAGGAATACCGAGTTAGGAATTAGAAGCTTAGGGCTAAGGGCTGAGTGTTAGCATTAGAGATATGCTATTAGGAACTACCGGTGAGTACCGGATACCTACAATACCAGTCCCGCCCGCCGCAAACCCCACTGTATAACTTGGGAAGTACGCCAGAGAGAAGGAAAGTCCTCTCATACTCGGGAAATCCCGATCTGGCAGTTGTAAAGAAATCACACAGTAAACAAGAACTTGATAAGTAGTAGATTCCAAGAAATGGAAGTCCCGGAGATGGATCCCGGTGCAACAACAATACCCGCACTCAATAGCGGGGAATGAGCACTCCAACCACGAGGAGGCTATAACTTGCAACAGCATGGGGCGACCTGCTTAGCAGTCGCGAAACCTAGCTAGTCAACCAACACAGGACAGAAGCACTAACCGTGCAACGGAATGAAAAAGGGAGCAGTAGCGGAACCCGAGACACAAGTCTACGGGATAGTAATACTTGAATAATACCACCAACGGTATGCTAGCCGACTAAGGACATAGTCGGAAGCGGTTAACTCCAAAACTACGACGCCATAAGGTTGCAACACCTGGCCAATATAGCTCAGACTACAAACAACCATGAGATATAAACCAATAGGACTACAAGCGTAGTGCCTAAACAAGGAAGGCTCAGTAACCACCACAAATGTGTGGGAACGAGCCACAAGGAGCGACACTAAACCAAATAGAACGGGAACCTCCAAGGAGTGGAGAAGTACCCAGATCTACGACAGCCATGTCTAGACCACCAAGAAGCTACCTAAAGGAGCGAGTATACCAATTATAGATCAATAAGATCGAGGGAAGCGTCAACAAGACTAACAAACACAAATGGAAACCATACCGAGATTGGTATAGGATTACTCAAAAACCACCAGTACCACGCACTTGCCACGGCAAGTGCAGTAAGACAGAGATATGTAAAGGGACACTAACACGTCACAAGTACATAGTAATGTACGGTGACTGTAACGAAACAACCACAGGATCACACATCCTAACAACCAGACGTATGGAACCTTGGAAGGCCTAACGGCCCGACCACTGTATTTAGAACATACCAGTCAGCGAGAGGCTAGACTTGGTCAAGACCTCAAACGTGGCTATGCCATGAGATTCTTTTAACACCGAACCATTGTTTTAAAACCCAAAATTTTCTTTTCAAAACCACAACCCTCTTTTAAAAACCTTGGATTTTAAAACCAGATCAACAGCATTATGGTGAGTATCATAGGATGATACAAGAGGAGTGGCAACAGAATACTTCACCTAGGCGTGTGACGAACACTACGAGTATACCCGTTACGGGATGTGGGACAACCGCACTCCGAAGGAGCTTGTGGGCCCGACATATAGTTGGGTAAGTGGTAACGTATCAACATGGTACCCCACGTATGTATACATGTAGTGTACGACACACGGGAAGTAGTCAACTCCGTTCTACGGACCATCAGTAAGTTCAACCCAAGACAGCTGGACACCTCAGAGGATCAAGCATAAAGGAACTCAGAGAATCCATCTGAAGATGAGGAATAAGAACTAGGAAGTGCAAAGAGCACATGCTAGTAAGTATAGACATTGGATATGTCTCAAATAATCCAAGCAATTACCTGACAGCTGGATGGAATGCCCAGCCTAAACACATTAAGGCGAATGCCTAACGTGAACCTAACAATGCTCAACAAACGGGGCGGAATTCCCAAGAGCGATCACAAAATTACTACGAAGCACAATCCATAATCGGAGAAGATATTCAAACCCAGTCTCAAGTACTAGGAACAAGCATAAACAGTCTACCCAAGGACGGGAGACGTCATGACCCAAAAAGGGACAACTCAAGAACGATACCACAAGATGGTACAGTGGACAACATATCATAACCATCAGCCGGAAGTAACGACATAATTTAACAACACCCAGGAGCAATCCTTGAGGGTGACTAGATGGACAACAGTCGAACAACAGCGACATGATAAAAGCACGAAAGTTAGAACGAACACTTGGTTGGGACCCGAAGGGATTTCACTTAACAGGAAATGCCCTAAGATATTGAGAGACACCTATTAACATCAGATTACCTAAAGGGTCTCCTATGAACGGAAGCGTGATGTCACGACTTACCATGGAGCCCAATAATACCTCCAACCTATGACGGTATATAAGGAGTGGAAACATGCATAAGCAGCTTGCAAAGAGCATAGCTCGCAGCAGTACGGCTTAAAAGCCATCAACCAACTACGTGTGTAACCTTAAACGGTTGCAAAACCCACACCAATACTAACAAGACTTGCAAGAGGGATTGCCTCATACAACAAGAAATCAACAACTGGACCATAAATTCAAACCCAACACTTTGAGTGGCTTGGAGTAATGGCCAACTCAATGTCACTGTCACTAGAGCATCAGCCTAGTATACAGTCGACGGAGTTCTTAATTACCGCCATGCCTTCTGTAGCAATGGTAGCACAGAGGCATGAGAATCATGGTAATGCCAACATTGGCCTAGTCCACACTTGGACACTACGAGAAACCCAAGGGAAGGTACCCCTCGTTAACCAAAGACCACTAATGCGGTGATGATGTGAACCCTTAGAAAAGGCTTCCATCTACTATAACAATAAAACCACGCAATAGATATTGCCAAGGGATGATGGGATAAGGAAATGAGATTTCCAAACCATTACGACTTAAGGGAGTAAGCATACTCCATATACACCTAAACATGTGGTGGACCATTGCGTAAACACCAACATAGCAAACCTTGTCATTAGACCTATGAGTGGAGACAAACCCCTCAACAAGAACCTTCACTTGTCAGTGATAGAATACCCTCCAATTGGAGAACGGGACCAGAAAACCCTTGAAGTTTCATGGGATGTCCTGGTAGTATACATACAAGCAAAACTACACAGCCAGAGCCTAAACCAATGCTCAGCACCGAAAGGCAATAATTAACAAAGCAGTTAATGTGAACACACATTGAACACCATGAATGATTAACGCTCAAGAGAGCTTATGACCCGATGAGTTATCTCATCCTTGGTCAACCAAGATACTTGGTGAATTGTATCACAAATGATGAAAATAATGTGAGGTAAGCCAACCTACACATGAAACCTAAACTGAAATAAAACATCCCCACAATGGGAAGATATAGTAGTGCGGTATGCTACAACAACCGTCATACACACGAACATTGGAAACCCCAGGGTATTCATACCATAAGGGAATGGTGCCAATGACAATGGCTATGAGTGAAGAGAAACTATCACAGTAACAGAAACAGTAAAAACGATGTTGTATAATGAGTAAGAATACGGTGCAACAAGCGACCGATATGAGAAGTACAGATAATGACACGGAGTATAAGTACGAGATGACACGGAAATATTCTTCCTATCACATAAGTGACTTACTGCCAAGCGTTTACGCCTCTGCACTCTGTATGACTGAGTGTTTTGGCATTGCACTTGTTCAGCTAATGATCTAATGGGATGGCTAGGGATATGGAGAATGTAAACCGTAGTAAATCTTTCCTTTCACCACAAACATGGCATAAGCCAGTAAGCAAGCTTAGCAACATACAGTGCAGCCTAAGGCCAAAGAACACGAAGAGTGTAACACACTAGTAATCACAAGATGTGAATTCCATGGAATAAGGTGAAAGGAGACTAAGAAAGTCACTAGGACCGACGCATTGAAATGCAAGGTCATACAAGTAAAGAACACTTGTACTGAACCAGAAGAACTGGTATGATTTAGAAGCCGGGCAACAGAGGAAGCACTACAGTTAAGTGGTGACTTAACCTCGCCTGACAATAAGTCGGAGGAACTTAATGAATAATCGTGGAAGCATAAATAGCATGTACAGTAGAATACCACAGTCGTTTAGTAGACCTTATTCCCATAATAGATGGATAAGAAGGTGATGTATAGCACATTAATGATAACACGAAGGGTAAATAACCCAAGCTATCAGGGTCGCGCAGCAGAAGCTAGTGGGCCCTAGCTAGGAGACAATATACCTAGTGAGTATAATACAATGGCTTAATGCCTTGAAGCCTAATAGGCTAGAACCGAATTAATGATGAGTTAAATAAACTCATATAGGAACTCTTGGTGCAAAGACTAAACCGTTGGTATGGTTAAGACCCTTTGACCAGAGCATATTCTATAGTATACCGTAGTGAAGCTAAACGCTTCAGTTTCCCAAATGATTAACCAATGTTTAATAATAAACATATGGTAGATTACGTGGGCGTAATTCCTTTTAAGGGGGGTAGAGCGAAAACCGCTTAACGTAAGTTTTATGAATAAAACACCTAAACCGTAATGTGCACAGCACAAATGAATCAAATTGATGATCGGTACTATGTTAAATAAACATAAGTACTCATTCATATTGTAATTATGGAACTAGGCATTAACATGCAAATACCATAGGAGGAACGTACCTATCTTGTAACACCAGTGTAAGAGTATTAGTAAAAGAAAAGTAATGAGTAGTGGACGGAGCTCCACAAGTATTGTAACCTTTGAAGAAGTAGTACAAAATGAATGAGGATAGTAGATGAATGAAGTTTATGAGTAGTGGAATCGTAAGTAAAATATGTGAAACAATTGAAGCCAACTAAATCTTATAAGTGTAGTATTCCGTAGTTAGAATATAGGATATGATGGTGAGTAATGGATGGAAGTAGTGGAAGGTTGAGGAAATGAGCATTAGGATGAACCATGGAGTAAAGCATTTGGGAAATAGAGTGAGGATGATTGATGGACTGATTCCATCCTTTGGAGATGTATGAATGACTAGGAAGAGTAAAGATAAAACATGAAAATATTGAATTAATTGCTTGTTTGAAACTGATGTGGGAAGTCGAACTTGATCCTGATCAGATCAAGGGAAACCGAACACAATTGGGGTGGAAAGATAGTTCAACACTGATGCTGATCACATCAGGGTCGAATGATTCTTGAAGCTCCCCTCAAGTGGTCACAAGAATCACACATAGGATAGAAGTAATTAATATAAATTGGAACATGGAGTCGTATGTTTTAGATTTTAATTTGGTAGTGGTGGAAGAATTTCTTTTAGTAGGAGAACGAGGATGTGTTAGAAGTGAATACCGAAGAAGATAGTAAGGTAGTATGTGGTATTCCAAGGGCAGCGGGACATAGAGGAGTCCCGTGTCTAGAGGACCTGAGTGCCTGGGATTGGAATGTGTATTGCATCGCTTTGGGGATAGCCTTGCATTGTATGTATGTATAAATTGGTAATGAGAAACAGGATGATCGGTAGTAATGTGGATTGGAGTGATTATTATGCATTAGTATGGTATGGTATGGTATGGAAGGAGAAACATTTAGTAATGAATTTGGGAATTGTAAGGAGGAGATGTATGGCTTCGGTATTAGGCAAGTATTAATGAGTAAGTATAGTAATCCCGTAACATTGAACAACTTTGAGGACAAAGTTTCTTAAGGGGGTAGATTGAAATACCCCGAACTTAAATACAGGGATTAACATAATTCTAAATGTATTTAAGGGCCTAACAATGCCTAATTAATATTTGTAAGGAAAAAATCCAAAAGAAATAAAGAAACGCTTAAAAGGCGAAAACGCTAAATAAGCGTTAAATAACCATAGGAGGTATGAGACCTCGGTTAGCGTATTATATGGATTCCAAAGGTTTAATAAGACCTAAATAATATATGGGAACAACTCCCGAAGGAAACGGATCCAAATAATGAATTAAAACACTAATAGAGCTTTAGAGCGCGTTTTTCGAGAAAACCCGAAAACGTGACTTTAAGGGGTCAAACGGACCCGTAAAAATTATAAATCATTAAATAATAATTATTAAGCATTTAAGGGAGCTTAATAGTCAACAAAAATAATTAAACGAGGAAATTCCGGAAAACGGGCCCGGTTAGTGAACGGTATCTAAACCGGGAAAATAACGAGCGTTTTCTGTAAAAGACGAAAAACGCTCCAACTGGTAATACTGAGTGGGACCGATTTTAATAAGTTAGATAACCCCCTCACACACACATGTAACTAGCTAATTAAGTAAGAGAGCAAAAAGCAAATAAAGTGAAAAAGGTAAAAGTACCTTACATACTCTCTCACCTCTCACTTTTCTTCTCTCTCTCCCATTTCCTTCTTCCCCACCGTACTCCCTCTCTTCTCCTTCCTCTGGCTGCGATTTGAGCTCCCCCTCTACAACCATGGAAGCTTCATCTTCTTCTCCTTGCTCCATCTCCATTTGAGCTTCAATCACAAAAATAGTACATATTTGTAATCCCCTCATCCTCCTCTACATTTCCCTCTTTTCAAAATTCGAAAGGATGAGTTTCATCTCCATGGGTTTTCCCCATTTGAAGAGAAAGCACACCATTGTGGAGCTTGGAGT
Organism: Limonium bicolor; assembly: GCA_023374045.1. NCBI lineage: Eukaryota > Viridiplantae > Streptophyta > Magnoliopsida > Caryophyllales > Plumbaginaceae > Limonium > Limonium bicolor. Next base: position 22,005 of record JAIOTZ010000104.1, read on the forward strand.
CTCCTCTTTCCAACAAGGTAAAAATCTACATGAAAAACTCATGTTTCCACCATCTCCTCTCATAACCGATTTTTACCCATATGTAATACCTTGTTTTTCTCTCTCTCTCTTTTGAGCATAATATCAACCTTGCAATGGTGGTGGATTCACCTTCTTGAACCAAGGGCTAAAACCCTCTTAAAAGCTTCAAAGGTAAACCCTAGAATTGTGTTTTAACGCTTTAAATGAATTAACACTAATTTAAGGATTAGTAGTTTAATTGCACTTGTTTTATGTGCTTTGGGTGGTGGGAATGGAGTTTGGTAACTCCATTCCCCATATGGCCGATTTGGGCAAGAAAGAAAGAAGAGGAGAATTGGAAAAGGAATGAGAAATATAAGCTCAAGGTAAGAGCTCCCTCTTAATGTTAATTTTATGCATTGAGTAATGGAATGGGTAAACAATAAAAGAACCTAAACTATTGTATTGGTATTGTAGTATTGGAAGTTTGAGTAATTGTGAGTAAGTTTGAGTATTTGTGCATTAGTATGTGAATTGTAGGCCTTGGAGCCAAATGGTTGTGTATGAGTATTAGTATTGATGTTTGATGGAGTATTGGTGTATTAGGATGGATTTATATTTGCTTAATTGCTGGTAGGACCCTTGTATGGGTGTGGCTAGAATAGGAATGATTTTGGTGAAAATGTGTATGTGGAGAAGTAAGGAAAAGTAGGTGAGCTATGGCAAATTTTGGTGGGAAATGTACATTTATGGATGACTTGGTGAATGGGAGAACCAAGATGTGTATTGGAGTTAGTAGGTATGTTAGTAGTGATGGAGAGGTAGTTGTAGAGAGAAACAAGAAGTGTGAAAATCTGTAGCAAAGGATATAAGAATGTTTGGAGAAGTTGGAAAAAATTAGTGTGTAAGAATTGGTAAAAAGAGTGTTGGACTTGGGTATAGATGTTGTAGTTGTTTGGAGATGTATTTGGAATGCTAGGAGTGACATTGATAGAGGAAGTATTGAGGGGTAGGAGTTGCAACAAAAATCTGTAGCATAGGTAAAACAAAAACTGTTACATTTGTTGGGAAAAGAAGTGAGGAAATTGTGTAAGATTGATTGATGGATTTAGTAAGGAGTTTGGTGGATGAACTAAGGTGTATTAGAAGGTTAAATTAGTGTTAAAACGTGGGATTAAGTGTAGGAACAATGGGGAAGTATTGGGTAAAAGAGAGGATTGAAAACAGAAAGTAAAATGCAAATACTGGGCCGGACCGAACTTGCGACCGGACTTGCAAGTTCGGTCGAGCCAGACTTACAAAGACGGGTGAGCTACTGGAATCGACCGAACTTGCGACCGGACTTGCAAGTTCGGTCGGACCAGAAATTTTCCCCGTCTGTAACCTACTGGAATCGACCGAACTTGCGACCGGACTTGCAAGTTCGGTCGGCCAGAAAATTTTCCGAGGATACCTACTGGAATCAACCGGGCTTGCGACCGGACATGCAAGTTCGGTCGGCCCAGAAAAATTTCCCGAGGATAGCTACTGGAATCGGCCGAACTTGCGACCGGACTTGCAAGTTCGGTCGGCCAGAAGAATTTCGGTACTCTGAGCTACTGGAATTGACCGGACTTGCAAGGTCGGTCGCAAGTCCGGTCCGTTCAAAAAAAAATAGTATTTAAATTAAATAATATACATATATATATATATATGTATATACCTAATATATCTGTATATGTATGAAAGCATGCCAAAGTTAAGTAAGAAAGTAAAACCTAAGTAATGAAAAGTAAGTACGTAAAGTGTAAGTGTAAGGAGTATAAGGACATAGTAAGTATGAGTTGAGTAATGGTAGTTAGATTTAATTATTCAACTGCATGTATATAATAGGAATTGATTTGTGAACACCGGAGGAACGTTGGGATACAAGTACAACGGTGAAAGGTATGATTTCTTCATGCCCTGTATCCTAATCTGGTTACCCCGATTTGTGTGCTTATTTGACCACCTAAATAAGATAAATGCATGAATCGGACTATATTGCACTTACCTGTGCCTGACTTATGTTGTGCTTGATATTTATTGTCTTGAGCACTAGTTGGTATAATTCATGAAATGTGTGAATGATGATGAATGGTATTCGAACCTAGTATTATACTTGTGTAATGTATTGTACCTCGTATGTATATGTATATGTGCATTGTATTATTGTGGCATGGATGTTAACTTGTGCTAATTCCTAACTATCTAACTCCTAACTTAAGTGAGTAAATTGGAATGAGTACAAGTCCGATATAGCTTCGACCACGCGTGAGGATGAGGAGACACAAGAGGTTGGATCCGATTCCTGGTTCGTAAGCTGGTCCACGGCCCAAATCCCTTAAGTGGGTAGCATCCTGGATTAGTGAACCAAGTAAAGCCTGGTGGTGGGACGGTGTAGTCCCTGCCCAGAGGCCATACCGGCTTAACATGAGTAAGAGTAAGAAGAGTATGTATGAGTATGAGTATGAGTATGAGTATGAGTATGCGTAGGTATGGAATAATGGGTAAAAGAGTAATCTCCACCCGATTAACCGGGTGGACCAATGAAGCTAACAAGAACTGTACTTGTGTATGTACTGAGTATGGGTATTCGGAAGAAGGTAAGTATGTATTGGATGGTTATATTGTATTCCCTGTATGCAATGAAGTGTATGTATGTATGCTTGCGTAAGTATTCTTGTATTGTGTATAAGAGCATGTATGAATGTATGTTTGAATGAAATCAACCGCATGTATTCGACCAAGTGGTCGGCGTACCCTCACTAGTACGCGGGGTATCGGTTATCATGCTCGGCGAAAGCTGACCCCTTCGGGGGACATTTTTTTAGTGTGCAGGTACCCGAAGCGAATATGGTCAAGGAAGAGACCGGAGGCACACCCTTGTACTTAGAAAGTAAGTAGTTGTGAGGAATGGGTAGTAGATAGTCTGTTAGTGGGTATGTATGAACTTGAAGAGATAGTACATTGTATAAGGATCTTAGTAAACTCGGTAGAGTATATTGTATTGTACTTGGAGTATTGTATTGAATGGAGATTGAAGTAGCATTTGGTAATGGAGAATGCATTGTAGATTTGTAGTACTCGGGATTCCGGTCCATCAGACCGATGCTGTATGTAGAAGTAGTAGCCTTGTTAGTCACGTGGGTGGCTAACAGCATTGTATCACCCAATGTATGTAAGTAGGTATCCGCTGCGTGTATCTGAGGAGTAAGGAGATTGGACGTTAATGACTGTATTAATGGTAGGGGTGTTACATGTGGGGCCGTGTGCCACATAGTGGTGCCCGACTGGAGTAAGACCGGCAGAGCTTACCCGTCTAAAGAGATAAGCTGGGTATATGGGATAGGAAAGAGGGAACATAAGAGAATGTTTCTCATCCTGTATTGAGTTATAATAGCCCAGTGGTGAGACCTATATGTCTCTGCCTAGAGGCCTTTGAGGCTTAACCTAAAATTATTCAAGAGTAGAATAATTAATAAACTAGATCGGGACCGAGGGTATCTAATGATCTAGGAGTTAAGTAAACTACCGGGTAGGGGTGGAAGGTTGGTAAATGACGAGAATGAAACTCACTTGAGATATGGTCTCTCAAGGTTTAAGAATAAGGTAAATGAATTTAATGAGCTGGATGGGATATCTGTGTGGATTGTATTCCTGGATTGAATGTGGAGTGTTGTGTGAAGGTACATGTATGATGTATTGTTTTATTGCATGATGTTTGAATTAAAATGAACCGCATGCTCTCGACCAAATAGTCGGCGTACCCTCGCTAGTATGCGGGTTATGCGGAAGTCATATTCAGCGTAAGCTGAGGCCCTAGGGGCAACGTTTTTATTGTGTAGGTACCCGAAGCGGCCATGATCACGGTAAGAGACCGACAGCTAAGCTTGGATATCTAGTAGTGAAGTATAGATATTAGTGATTTGTATAGGGCTTGTAGCCGGTCACCGTTTGAGAGTAGGACGGGGTTGTGATTAAGCATGGGTAGTTGTTAAATATTTGTATTGCTATGTTATGGAAATGTAAGACCGAAAGGTCATCAATAATGTTGGGAATCGTAGATACTCGGTATAGTATTAAATGGAGTTTGTATTGTATATCACGAGGTTGATGGTTGTATTTGGTTTGAGAATTAAAAAGGGAAGGAATGTGTCATTTGCATAGTTTACTCGGTAAAGACCCATCAAACCGATAGTGTGTTGCATTGTTTGTTTGGAATTAGCCTTGTTAGTCACGTGGGTGGCTAACGGCATTGTTTCACCCCCGATTGTATTGGAATTTCCGCTGCTGGTGTTTTGATAATGGAGACGGGTTCTGAGTAATGGCGAGATTACCGATTGGGGTGTTACAAGCTACCTTAATGTCTATCCTTAATGCTTTTGAGATTATGGGATGGGAAATTAAAAGATGAACCAAAATAGGTGCTGGAAATGTGCTTAATTGCTATAAGAGAGAATTGTGATTTATGCTCAAAGCAATGGTGAATTGCTGTTTGATTTAAGGGCCTTTGAGCCAAGTCATTTAAGACTGTTGCATATAATGTGAATTGATGTGAATTGAGTGAAACTGTGTGCTGGTAGAATCCACTAAGGATTTGGTTAGTTTAAATCGATTTAGGTGAATGGAATGATGCATTTGGGCATGCAAGAATAGTAGAGGAACTATGACAAAAATTTTGTAGGAATCAAGTGGTTTATGTGATGTTATGAGTGAGGAATGACCTAGGGTTAACTAGGTGTTTTGAGAGATAAATTTGATTAACTTGTCACCTTGGAGCTGTAGTTGAAGAAAGTTGTGAAGATGTGTAAAACCCGAAGTATTAATGAGGTAAGTTTTCATGAGAATGGCTAGTAATGCACTACTGTGCATAATGTTGAAAATGGTGAGTAGAAAGTGTAAAGGAAGAAAAATAAGTGGTAAAGGGTTAGTATGACCAAGATGTGTAGGTATTGATGTGGTGTAAAGGTTGTGAGCAAAATCTGCATCTTAGAAACCTAGAAACTAAATTGTAAGTGCAAAAAATGGGAGTGAGAGATTGTAGAATTGATCAATGATTAAACGATAGTTTGATCAATGGATTAAGGAGGTTTAAAGTATCATTATGGTGTTAGAACATGTTTGGAATCATGTGGGAAGATTAGAAAAGAAATAAGCAAAGAAACAAGTTAGGACTTAGGATGACAATTGAAAATTGTCAAATGTAACAGGTTATAGCAGGGTCTGGGACCTAGTCCTTGTATATGGTCCCGGACCACACAAAAAAATTGTCCGAGAATTGCAAACTGAGAATGGTCCGGGACTTAGGACCAGGAAGAAGTCCCGGACCACCCCATTAAAAACGTCTGAGAGAAATTCAGTGTATTGGTTCGGGACTAGGGCCTTGTATAAGGTCCCGGACCATGTTAAAAATTCTACCAAGAATGCCTACAATGAATTGGTCCGGGAGTTAGGGTACGGACCATGTCCCGGACCAACCTTAAAAATCAACCGAGAGTTAGAAAATGCAATTAAAAGAAGGGGATTGATTGGTATTGGTATTAGATGATGTTTATGACTTGTTTGGTGACATGTAATGACCATTTGAATGATTAGACAAGTATTAGATTGAATGTGAAAGTGAGAACTTAAGATCACACGAGTCAAGTTAAGATTAATGGGACAACAGGGTTAAATACAGGCGTACTAGTCGTTAACTACCGTATTGTCTTGCCGTTAATAGAAACACTTGTAATGTTACCAGTTATTCGAGAATTATCCGAGGAGCGTGAGACGACACGCTAGAGTAATTCCTTGGTGAACAGTATGGTTTTCTTGCATTCTGTGTCCTACCGAGTTACACTCGGCTTGTGTGCTATTTGCTTATATGCACCGACCTAATAAGATAAATGCACGAAAACGTTTACTACATTTTATGTATATCACGATGCCTGTTGTGTGAACTAACCATCCTTGCTTGAGTTGTGACCTGACTTAATATTGTAGATCAACTCATGATAGAATAATGTTTGGTTAGTGACTCGTAGAAAGAGTCAAACCACGAAATAATTTAAATGTGGAGAAACACATATGAACTCTCAACTAGAGAACAACGATAGTTCAACCTTATGTACTTACTCGAAACGATAAAAGAGATATACGGGGCTATTGAACTCCTTTTTAATGATTAGTCGACCTCCCATATAAGGATTCGACCCAACATGAGAAAATGTCCAAAACTTCTAAGTATTGGTAATGTTGGGGCAACCCTTAAATCTGAGAATCCAATGACTTAGGAAAATTCCCTAAGATTGTGAGATGACATCAATAGAGATGCTTCTAACTAATCTGTATGATTACTAACCCTGAGAGTGGGTTAAGGGACTGTGAGTCACACGTGCAGGGAAGATGAAACAAGAGAGAGTGTTTTTAATTCCATGGTCGAACTCCCTTGTTGGGGCCATGAACCACATAGTGGAGCCTGTCTGGGCCATGAGCCACATAGTGGTGCCCGTTGGAGTAAGACTGGCAGAGCTTATCAGTTTAAAGAGATAAGCTGGGTTTCATGGGTTATGAAAGAAAGAGGAATCAAGAGAATGGTTCCTGTTGTTAGTTGAACCTTCCTACCATGCTAAACCCGGTAGGGTCGAAACCGGGGAAGTAATATTAGAACCGAAAAGCCCGGAGTTGAGATCTATATGTGTGCCTCTGCCCAGAGGCCTGAGAGGCTTAACTTAAGAATGATTCATGAGTAAAATAATTAAGAAAACGAGATCGAGACCAGAGGGTGTCTATAGATCTAAGAGAACAAATACAAACTATCCGATGAAGATGGATAAGTTATTAACTAAGTTGAATAAGGCTTACTTGAGATAGGGATTTTCAAGGCCTAAAGAACAAGGTAAAAATAATCTAACGAACTTGATGCGTTAACCTTGTTGATTGTATTCCATTGTTGAATACTTGTTATGAATGCGAGCATGTTGCGTGTGTATAGCATTTCATGTTATGATTTAAATAAAATCAATCGCATGTTCAGACGACAATTAGTTGAGTGTGGCCCGGTAGTAGCGGGTTGCACGACTACCATACCAGCAAAGATGCTGAGCCCCTTTGGGGCCACCCATTATTTTTCAGGTACACTAGAGCTGACCGCCGTTCGAGAGAAGGACGGGGTTGCAGCTATGCATGGGTAGTTTATGATAATTACATTTGTGATAATTACATTTGTAATGGTTAGTAGAGTAAGTCCAAAATTTTTATCGGCAATAGATTGTAATAGACTCGGTATAGTATTAACTTGAAGATTGTATATGACTCGATTAGAAATGGAATGAGCATCTATTGTTTAAGTACTCGGGAATTCCGGTCCATCAGACCGTTACTGTTTGAGTTAGGCCTTGTTAGTCACGTGGGTGGCTAACAGCATTGTATCACCCACCGTTTGTGTTAGTATTTCCCGCTGCGAATGTAATGGCAAACGAGACAATTAGGCGTTAATGATGTGATTGGCGGTAGGGGTGTTACAATATCTCTTGAGTGCAGTGGAACAATTAAGATCGTTTTTTCTGCTCGCTACCGACCGAATCGGCGTTCCTTAATATCAACCAATGTATCTTATCAGCTACCAGATGGTGAAAAGCCATAGCAGTACTCCCCATGCTATCCACGACCTAAGAACTCTAACTCGGCTCTCTCTTTCTCTGCATTACGTGGGAATTAGGGTTTCTCAATTTCTCTGTCAGGAAATAGAAGAATATAAGAATAACAAATATTTTTATCTATATTTATTTGTCGTTGGTTAAAACCAATATTGAACAAATAAATGTTGTTTTTATTTATTACTTAAATAAAAAAACCAACATCTTCCACCCAACCGACAGTCAAATACTCGAGAGCTTTCATGTTTCAATACAGGCAAATAGGCCGTGCGACCTAGAAACATACTTGCAATGCGGATAACTTCAAACTAAACCTCATCGGCTAGAATAAAGCATCCAGAATTAAAAGTTGCCTACACCTCAAGTCCAATTTATGTTCGACTAAGCCAAACTCAACCCAGATTCATTAACATATTGATGAGTAGGATACCGTAACCAGTCACTTTAACTACTAAAGTTACTGGCGCCAACAGTTGTCACTTAAGTCTCAGCTACTCTTGTAAAATTTTCCTTTTACTTGGCGTCGTATCCTAATGATAATAACCTTTTTCCCAGAAGGTTACACTAAAACCGTAAGAGCCATGAAATTTTGGTAATTCTTCCAAAGTAACAGCATCATTACCACTATTACGACCCAAGTCAAAAGGTCAAAAGGTGCAAATAAAAAATATTGACTCACGGAGCGAAAGAGCAAGGATCAATGCACATGCTTCAATAAGGTCGCTAGCACGTACCGTATGAAAGTACATTGTTGGGAGTTATTTTACATAAAGGATGTCAACTCCACCCACACGAGTCTAAAAGACTCACATAGACACCTCCCACTAGGCTAAAAGTGAACTTACATGGGCATAAAACATCCCATGTGGGTTAACCAATAACCCTCTGAATATAGACTATCCCTTAGACAAAGTCAGTCATTACTTCAGGATAACATATATCCAATGAAGCTGGCTACTTGTGTGAGAAAGTATGTCTTGTAGTTCATTGATATCAATACATAACATGCTAATTTGACAAACAAAATGTCGAAGAGAATAATCATTATTATTAGAAATGTCAGAACAAATTAGCATTATAAAAACTCTTTATAAGTCCTAAAGATCTAACATGATCTTGGTATGGTTTAACAATAATAGGCTTTGTTAGTGGATTAGCTATTATATCATTAGTGGATACATGCTTTAAGGAAATATTCCCTTTCTCATAGACATCTTTCATATAGTGATATCTAATTTGGATGTGTTTGATGTTTCCTTGATACTTGGGATCTTTCACATAAGCTAGTGCAGCCATACCATCAATTAGAAGGAGTACTGGCTTTCTTTGCACTTTTGATGACTCCCAAATGTTTCATAAATCTACGCAACCAAACAGCCTCTTGAGCAGCTTGTGACAAAGCTACATACTCAGCTTCCATGGTTGAAAGCGCCACACAGGATTGCTTTTTATTACACCATGAGATATCTCTGTCATTTAGCAAAAGTGCATATCCAGAAGTGAACTTGCGCTCATCTAGATCTCCTCCCCAATCAACATCAGTGTATCCAACAAGGTTCAAATTATCATCGCCATAGCATAACACATAGTTTGTTGTGCCCTTAAGGTAATGAAAAATTCTATTGACAGTTTTCTAGTGTTCAGTACCTGGATTTGTTTGGAAACGACTAACGAGTCCAACTGCATACCAGATATCCAGCCTGCTGCACATCATGGCATACATCGAACTACCAACGACACTGGAACATGGTATATTCTTCATATAGGGTTTTTTTATTTTTTTTGAGCTAGATCCCACATCCGCATTAAGCGAAGTACCTTTCATAATAGAAGTGCCAATGGGTTTACAATCACTAAGATGGTATCTCTTCAAAATATTATTAAGGTAGTTCTCTTAAGACAAACCCAAGATCTTTTTCTTTCTATTTTTTAATATTTTGACTCATATTACATAATTGGCTTCACCCATATCCTTCATGCCAAACTTGGATGTCAAACTAGCTTTCGTTGTGGAAAGTAGATCCAAGTTATCGCTGACTATTAGGATGTCATCTACATACAACATTAGAATGACAAATCCTTTTTGTGTATGACTTATATACACACAATGGCCCTCGTTTACAATGGAAAACTTGTCCTCGGCCATTGCCTCATGGAATCTAATATTTCAATGTCTGGATGCCTGCTTAAGACCATAGATGGATCTACGAAGACGACATACCTTATTCTCTTGACCCTTAACCTCAAACCCATGAGGTTGGTCCATATATATCTTCTCCTCAAGGTTTCCATTGAGGAAAGCAGTCTTTACATCCATATGATGTAATTCTAAGTCCAAACGGGCAACAATAACCAGAATAAATCAGATGGACCCAAATCTCATAACAAGTGAGAACGTCTCATCATATTCAACTCCATCCTTTTAAGTATAACCTTTGGCTACTACCCTAACTTTATATCTTTCTACTGATCCATCCATACCTCTTTTGACTTTAAGAACCCACTTTTTCCCTATAGTCCTTTTATTAGAAAAAAAATCAACCAAGTCCTAAACTTGGTTATTATGCATGGACACTAACTCTTCTTCCATTGCTTTCATCCATTCAGATGCCTTAGGACCTAAGACATCGTCTCTAAAAGTACTTGGCTCCTCTTCATCCATCACAGTGGTTAGAAAAGATTCATAATTAATTTCTTCTGGAGCGACCATGTTTGCCTCAGAGTCAATTTGAAAACATCTTTTGGGAACACTACCTCTTTCGCTTCTCCTAGGCTCAGGTACATTATGTATCTCCTTCTGAACTTGAGGATTCAAAAGACCATCTTCAACAACCATATCATTTTGATTACCTAAATCAGGTAGTTGATCAGGATCATCTAGTTCATAGAACTCTTGACCCCTGGCTGCTCCAGAAATTGATGGATAATCATTTTCCAAGAATGTGGCATCACGACAATCAATCTTAGTTCTTCTCCCACTTTCATCTTCACCTAAGAAGACATACCCTTTGGAATTCTCACAGTATCGTACAAAGATACATTTCTTTCCCTTTGGGCCTAATTTCCTAATTTATAGAAGGGTAAGGTGATGTAGGTAGCTCATCCCCATGGGCGTAAATTACTCAAATTTGGCAGTCTCCCAGTCATAGTTTGTATGGTGTTTTAGAAGCTGGTTTTGTAGGAACCTTATTCAAAACAAAGGTTGCTATTAACAAGGCATCTCCCTAATACGAGATTGGTAGATTAACTTGTGCCATCATGGATCTAACCATATCCAATAAGGTCCTATTTCTTCTTTCAGCCACATCATTTTGTTGTGGGGTGTGAGGAATAGTTAATTGTCTTACTATTCCTTTCTCTTCACAGAGTTCTTTGAATTGATCAGAGATGTACTCTCTACCTCGATCTGTTCTCAAGCATTTAACTTTGAGAGATAATTAATTCTCGACTTCATTCACATACTTTTGGAAGCTATCAAGAGATTTTGATTTTTGTGAAATAAGATACATGTAACAAAAACGTGTGAAGTCATCAATGAATGTGATAAAATATCAAGCACCATGCTTGGCTGTCACACTCATTGGGCCACAAATATCTGAATGGATTAGCTGCAACGGTTGAATAACTCTTTTGGATTTAAAGAATGGTTTCATAGTAGCTTTTCCAGGTAAACAAAACTTGCACCTAGCAAGTTTTAGCTTTTGAGTTCCACCTAGGAGCCCTTCTCTTGCTAGTCTACTAATTCGGTTAATACCAATATGACCGAGTCTAGCATGACAAAGTTCTAAATCATCACAATGAACTGCATAAGCTGAAGAAATGTGATTTTTTTAACCAACATTGGCATTTAATACTATGAAACCATCCAATAAAAATCCAGTACCCAAAAATGCACCATTATGAAACAACTCTAAAGTTTATCCTTCAAAAAAAAAATTCAAAGCCTGTCTTAAGTAGAGACAGAAGGAAAAATAAATTTTGCCTTATTTCAGGGGCATACAAGACATTTTGTAAACACAGAGATTGACCACTATGCAAAACTAATCATTCGGTTCCAATCTTGTGCACATCAATGCTAGTATCGTTCTCCATATAAATCTTTTGGCTTCCTTTAGGAATCGGCGAAACTCTACAAAAGATATCCGATCCCAAGTCACGTGCTCTATTGGCGCTGAGTCTAGAGTCCACATAGAACTTGTATTGGTTAACATATAACATGAAACAACACAACAAGAGCTTAAGGTATGACTTTTCTTCATAAATAATGTCTTACCCTTGTTAAGATCTGCTACAATACTCTACGATTCAACATCCATCTTGTAAAAAAAAAAAGAATGTCATTAGCAGTTGTGTATTACACATGTACATAACACCACTCGTTTATAGAATTATAAAAATATTTATTTAAGTGTAAGAAATAAAAATATGCTCCGGGCATACAATTAATTTCAGTACTTAGACTTACAAATCAACAGACCATAAAGACGCAACAAATGCATTTATAATTTCAAAAACATTGAAATTATAATGGTTCCACATACTTATGAAAATCAAATTTTCGGTATTATTGTTCCCTTAATAAATTCCTAAGAAAGGAATAATTAAATTAGTTAGTTTCTACTAAAGACAATCTAGACAAACTAGATTTATTAGAATTATTTGAATAACTAATGTTCAAATGATTAAATTGTTTGTAACGACCCCAAACATGGGCTAGTTCTAAGGCCGTTACACGCCACACACTTTATTACCTAAGCTACACAAGGCTCTAAGTTGAGTCGCTTGAAAACCGAAATAAAACCAATAGAATAGATGCCAAATGTTTACAAAGTCGAAATCTGAAACAAAAGCATGATAGCTAACGCCCGAAGGCTACAAGTACGAAAATGTAATCAAATACAAACTAAGATAAAGGTATATAAATCTTATGTTCCAAATACACAGAACAGTAAAAGGAGGGTCTATCAAACTCCCAAAGCTCAAGACCTTCCAGCAAACGATCAATCTGCGAATGTTAATATTGTTGTGGAATGGTGTGAGCAACCACAACTCAGTAAGCAGCAACCGCCATCAATGAGGTCACTCAAAATAGTTGAAAACAAAAGTAGAAGTAGAACAATATATTTATAAAAGCAGTTTCCAAATCAGACAGAGGAAGAGCAGATTCACTAAACGTGATGGAACGCACAGGCTCCCAAATCAGAACATTCAGAAGCTCCACAAAACGTAGGGTGCACTAACACCACACATAACACTCAGAAAGGGTTGGAGACCCATGGATTTAACAGATCTGTTGGCAACGCAGAAATGACCAAAAGGCCAAAGGGTTAGTCGACCCCATTGAACAAACATGGGAATGACCCAACACGTAGATAGACGTCTACATGGTATACCACGGAATAGCTCGACCCAGCCATTCACGGCTCAGAAACAAAGCACTAGGTCCCAAAACAATGAATTGTAAATCCGAAGCAATTATGCGTGTCAATACACCCAAAGTATAGTTAAATAGGTAGTACAGACTTAGGGGGACATAGCCTTGCAAACAGAATGCGAAACGGAGCTCAAACAAGCATTTTAGGCAAAATCAGAGGTATGTCCGAACATGTGTCCGAACGTGCAAGTTCGGACACAAGTTGAGACTCAAAAGCAATAGCCAAATGTCTGAACATGTGTCCAAACATTGTTCGGACACATGCCGAGTGTCAAAACCAAAGCTGTCCGGACATGTGTCCGGACGTTCAAAGTTCGGATAATTTCCGAGAAACCAAGTACATGGTGGGGTCCGAACATGTGTCCGAACATCAATGTTCAAGTCAAACTAAAATCAGAGGAAAGCCAAAGGGGGTGTCCGAACATGTGTCCGGACATACAAGTTCAGACACATGCCGAGACTTGTAAGCCAGACTCGTCCTTGCACCCTGTCCGAACATCAATGTTCAGATAGATGTTTGGACACACCCAAAATCTCAAAAACAGAAGGCGCTCAAGCGCACCGTCCGAACTTGAAAGTTCGGACAAACGTTCGGACAGCGCAGAAATCAGTATACAGAAGTGACAGAACATAGACGAAAAATGCCATAAAATCATCATTGAATTGTCAATTCCACACCCACACCAAGTCTGAGTAAAATGCAGAAGTCCATGAGGTTTTAACCATTCGAAAACGCGATGAAATCGAGCAACGCAACACTCGAGAACACACAATTCAGGAATCCAGAACCATTGCAAACCAACATTTTCCCCCATGGGTGAACTTCCATATCGAATCGAGTAACCACCTACCTCGATTGAAGCAGAGAAAACACAGAGTTCTAAAGCAAAAGCAGCCTCGAACAATCCACAAACTCGAATACAGAACAATAGACACTGAATTTCAACAAATTGCCCATACCAAAATCAGAAAACTGATGAGAAAGAGGACTACGCCGAAAGCACAAATTCCAAAATCCAAACATGAGTACGGAAGAGAGACCACACGGTAGTGAAGATTCTCAACCCGAAGCAGCAAACGCCAATAGTAGAACTCACAAATCACCAGCGAGAAGAGCAATAGAGAGAGAGAGAGAAGGGAGAAGAACGGTCGCTCAACACTTCAACAAAACTGATGCTCTCCACGATTAGAAACTGACGTGTTGATAAATAAAAATCAGGAAAAGGAAATAAGGAATCTGAAATACCCCGTAATTAAAAACAGTGATTAATTAGGCTAATTATAATTTTGAAGGCTTAATTATGTCTAAACAAACATGAGGGAACAAATCCCAGAGAAAACGGACCTTTAAAATGGGTTAAAAGCATAAACGAACCTTAAATCGCGTTTTTCGAGGAAACCGGGAAACCGCGACTTTAAGAGTCAAATAGACTGTAACGATTTTGGTCAACCAAGCCATTTAAACAGTAATAAGGTTGGGAACCAATAAAATTAATTAAACGAGAAAATTCCGGAAAACGGGTGTCGGTTAGTAAAAACTGTAACAACCAGGAAGTTGTGGGGTGAGAATGTAAATAAGAAAAATTAATGTGTCCACTTTTGAAAAAAAAAAAAAAATTGATGGTGTGTGTGTAAGGGGCGGCCAGCTCTCTCTCTCACACTCTCTTAATTTCCCTCTTATTTACTAAATGACAACAAAATAAGTAAAAGCAAAAAGTAACCCTCTCTCTCCTATCCTCACCTCTCTCTCACTTTTCCCCTACCCTCTCTATCTCTTCTTCCTCCTTGGGCGACAGCCATGGAGAATTGAGAAATCTCACACAAACCCACCTTCTCTCCTCTTGTTCAAGCTCAATCCTTGTCCAAATGCAACAAAAATTGTACCATTGAAATCCCCTCATCAAGGAGAACACCTTCCTCCTTTCAAAAATCAAAAACAACCAACTTCATCTCCATGGGTGTGCTACATTTGGAGCTTGAGTACTACCATTAGAAGCACCTTCACCTCCTTGTCATTTTGAGGTAAAAATATCTTGAAAACCCATCTTTTTCTAGCCCTTGTTGGCAAAACGAAAATTCAAACTAAACCCTTTGTTTGGTGCCTTGTATTCTAGCCGATTTTGGCTTTCTCATTGGTGTTGGAATCTTGTTGCTGTCCACCACTCCATCTATCCATTGGAAGGTAATCCTTCATTCTAAACCTTAAACAAGCATAAACCCTAGGTTGGTAAAGATAGTTTTCTAAGTAGTTGTGTATGTTGATATGGGCTGTAGCATTGGTGTGTGAACCCCATTGGAACCGAGAACAGAGAAAAGAAGAAGGAAGAAGAAAGGAAAGGAAAGAAAGAAAAACTAGTAAACAAGGTAATTACTCTTACCTTGAACTAGTTTTGTATTGTGTAATGTAACAGTTTTTTAAGCATGGAAATGAGTAATGTAATTGGTAATGAGTAATGAGTATGCTATAGTACAATGAGGAAAGGTAATGTAACAATTTTGAAGTTTTTAATGATGTTTAAAACTTGGGAAAAACATTGGGTATGGAATGTATGTGCAGGAATATTATTGTGTTGAAGTGGAGTTGAAATGGTGTATAATATTTGGATTAACAGGTGTAGGATGAGAAATTGTGAGCTGAAACATGGTGGTAATGCTGAAAATATAGGGAGACAATGTCAATTTGTTTAGGATTTGAGGACTTAGTTGTGTAAGGAGAGAAAATAACCTAGGTGGTAACTAGGTGTATTTGGAGAGTGTAAAGGGAGTAGTTTAGTATCTTGAAACAGATTTGGAGAGGAACTAGTTAATGGGATATAATTAGAATGTAAGATAATGTATTTAGAATGCCAGGAGTGGCATTAGTTAGGAAGTATTGGAGGATAAGTTAGGTTGAAAATCTGTAGCATAATAGGAAACAAAATCTGTAGCATTAGTGTAAGGAAAACTAGTATAATTGTTGGAAAGAAGTGAGGAAAATTGTGTAGGTGAATGTAGAAATTGAGTAATGAGTTTGGTGGATGAACTAAGGTGATTTAGAGGGTTTAATGAGTGTTAAACATGTGGGGAATGTATTGGTAAAGGTTAGGGAAACAATGGGAAAGTAAACACCAAAAACAGATTTTAAAACTGAAGTACTGGGCCGGACTGACCTTGGGACCAAACTTGCAAGGTCGGTCGAGCCCTGAATTACAAAGACGGAAACCTACTGGAATGGACCGACCTAGGGACCGGACTTGCAAGGTCAGTCGGACAAGAAATTTTCCCGTATGAAACCTACTGGAATGGACCGACCTTGGGACCAGACTTGCAAGGTCGGTCGGCCTGAAATTTTCACGCAATGTAACTCACTGGAATGGACCAACCTTGGGACCGGACTTACAAGGTCGGTCGGGTCTTAAATTTTCGAAACCAGAACTTACTGACTTGGACCGACCTTGGGGACCGGACTTGCAAGGTCGGTCGGGTCTGAATTTTTCAGTAACGAAACTTACTGACTTCGACCGACCTTGTGCCCGACCCTGGGTAAGGTCGGTCGAGTCAAAAAAAAAATTATTATATGATTATAGTAATCATATGTATATATATATGCCTATATACATGTATGCATATATATGTAGTAGTACACCATTAATGAAGTAGTAATGGTAAGAAAGTAAGTAAATGAGTAAGGAAGCAAGTTGAAGAAGTAATAAGGAAAAGGATGGTTCTTCAATAATCAAGTATGAGTGTAAAGAAGTAGTAAGGATATATTAGGAGTATTAATGAAGGAATAAGTTGGATCAATAATAGATCATTGATCATACAACTTCATGTATGTATAGGAATCAAATAGTTGAACATCGAAGGAACCCGGTAGTACCACACGTGAATGGTATGATTTCTTCATGCCATGTATCTTAACTTGGTTACCCCGATTTGTGTGCTTATGTGATCATCAATAAGATAAATGCACGAATATGACTTTTATTGCACTTAATTGTGTTTGAACTATATTGTTCTTGTTGTGTTCTCTTGAACATTTAGTTAATATAATTCAAAATACTGAAAGGAGAATGAGTATGTGTAAATGTTGTGTACTTGAGTAGCGTATTGTTGTATGGTATAGAAGTAATGACTTCTACTAATTCCTAACCATCTAACTCCTAACTTGAGTAATGAGTAAAATGGAATGAGTAGAAGTCCGATATAGTTTCGGCCACACGTGAGAATAAGGAAACACAAGAGGTTGGATCCGAATCCTGGCTGTAATCTTTTCCATGGACCAAATCCCTTGAATGGGGCATCCTGGATTAGTGGGCCACCCTAAACCCGTGGTGGGATATATAATCCCTGCCCGGAGGTCATACCGACTTGACTTGAGTAAAGTAAGTAAGAAGTAAAGTATTGTATGTGTATTGGTCTTGACTATTGTAAGTCATTGACCTTGAGTAAAAGAGTATTGAACACCCAATTAACCCGGGTGTGTAAAGAAGCTAACAAGACTTATGTATGAATTGGAGAAGTGTCTCCGCATTGCGGTGAGTATTCGGTAAGTATGAATGGTTGACTTGTAATGTCTTCCTTGTATATATTGAATGTATGTATGCCTTGTGAAATGAATGTATCGAATTGTACTGTATAAAGCATGTATGAATGTATGAATGAAACGAACCGCATGTATTCGACCAAATAGTTGGCGTACCCACGCTAGTACGCGGGTATGCGGTTATCATATGCAGCGTAAGCTGAGCCCCTTGGGGCGATGTTTTTATTCTACAGTACCCCGAGGCGTTATGGTCGAGTAAGGACCGAAATGAATTCTTTTTGGGGTAGTTTATATTGGAACGATGTACCGAGTTGTACACAGCTAAGGCATTCTTGAGTACCCGATGTACCAGGTGGTACACCTTTTTGGATAACGAATTATGATTGAATAGAAAGGAGTAGATGTACAAACCCTTAATTTTTGGGAATAGACTTGGAATGTAATTTATATATTTTGGATACTCGGTAATCAAAGTGTAAGTAAGTATTTGGTATTGTAAGGTAAGTAGTGTAGACACCAAAAATTCTCACCCCATAAAGCAAAATTCAGATAAATAAAAAAAAGAGGGTCGTCGCCTTTCTTTTCGACACTTATTCATGTGCGTACCAAAACAAAACCGCCATTTTAAGACATATTTTTAAAATCAATTTTCAAGAATTGATTGTAATTTTGGCGTGGACAAGGAATTGATTGTTAATTTTGTTTTTGGCGATTGTTTCAGCCAGACGCGGCCCAGGTGAGTCCGGTCCAAACATGGCCATTCTTTGTAATTCAGTCCGTTTCTTTTACTGCAATTCATTGCCTCAAATAAAGCCCTTGCCAAATGAGAGAAACCCTAGTCCATATTCTTGAGGTCAGCCGACAAGTGCCCTGAAAAAGAACAACAAACCTAGGGATTAACGAGAACAAAAAAAAACGGCCGCCTCTCATTTCTGGTTTCGGACAAAAGGAAAACATTCGCATTGATTTCCAGTTTTTCATTCATATCGATAGATAGCCGAGCCATCTCCTTCATGCTCTTCACTCACGATGCATTAAAATCTCTTCACTCACGGCCTTTTTGCAAGATATACGAGGAACATACTGGCTCTGCTCATTCATTTTCTTCATTCAGAAAACATACGCTTCAGTCATTTCTTCATTTATGGTAATCTGCAACCAAACAGTCGAAGAAAGAACAGTTTACTCCACCGCCATGCTCATTCTCTTCACGACGGTAATTTTGTAACCTGGCTAGCAAGACAGGGAACATCTGCTCCATCCCTGTTCTCTTCATTGATAGCAATTTGGCAACCTAGCTGGTGAGCAGAGAATACCCACATTCTTCCTCTTCTGCGACAACCTCCATTTTTTTTCATTTCCCATCTCTCGACAAAAAAAACTCTCCCAATTTTATTCATGGTCGCCTCCCGTCATCGTCGATCTTCAATAACATCTCACAAAGAAAAATGTTCTCATGCCCCATCCATCCGTCCTGGCTTTCTATCTTGATATTCCTTCCTTGATCTCTAAAAAAAAACGAAGCATAATCTAGAAGATAGCCCGCCTTGACCACCTTCCCGTGGAAGCTCAGCACATCTCATTCACTCACATGTTTTTTTTTCTCGCTGAAACCCTTCTTAATTGAAATACAGTACCATAGTAGAAACAAGAAAACTAGCATGTGAACAAGGACATCCTTGCTCTATTTTCATTCTTTTCATTCACGGTGACCAGAAATGCTCTGCACTTCATTCTCTACTCGGTAGCTTGCTACCTGAACTGACTACAAGGAACATATATCCATGTCCTCTCCTTCATTCCTCATGCTCACGGTAAATTTGCTTACCCAAACTGAAGAACCGAGAGCTCTTTTCCACTCTCATGTTAATTTTGCTCACTCATACGGGTGAAAATAGAACATACAGAACCTGCCCTCTCTTCAACTCTCTCACGAAAACATATATACCTCCGCCTCTCATTTCTTTTGCCATCGTGGCATTTTGCAAGCTATCGGGTGAACAAAAAACATTCAAGCCCAGTGCCTAATCTTCATTCTCCTCCCCACGGCTCTGCGCCTCATTCTTATCTTCATTCACGGTTTTGCAACTGGATTGGCGAACAACAGCTCTGCGCCTCGTCAATCTCTTCACTCACGTTTTTTGCGATTCAACTAGCGACAAGGAACGTATACACTCAGCCTCTTTCTTCATCTTCACCCAACTGGGTTTTCTGATCCTCAGAGATGGTCAGGCATGGTTTCTAATGATTGTTGGGCGTATCATTTTATCTCTTGTTAGATTGTGTTCCGGTTGTCATTAACTCGAAAGTCAGTAAAGTCGTTTCTAAATTTGGCTTCAACGATTTGTCCCATGTACCTAACACACTTTTTCTCTTTGATTTGGCCTTTGAGAAACTCGGATGCTCTTACATCACCTCCAAGTTTGCTGCCTGTTGGTTGCGCTGTTTGTGAGCGAGAAGTGTACAGGGCAAACACGAAGGATTGAATCTTAGACGGGAGCCCGATCCTCCGTGCAAGTTGATTCCAGGATGTTCATATCCTCATTGCAGACCCGCCTAATTTGTTTCTTTGCAAGGGAACTTCCGACGATCCTTTTGTCGGTACCTAATCCGCACCCAATAATCTCATTGCTTGCTTGGTGATTTTTTAAATGCTCTTCTCTACCTGTTTGGCATCCGTGGAAAAGATTATTCTCCTCGCTATTTTGAATCATGACTATCTTGTAATCTCGTCGGTTGTTTGAGTGTTTGCAAGTACTTTGCACTTTCTCTGGGCTTTTATTTGTTTGTTTGGCAATTGGGAAGAAGAGGCATACGTTAAAGTGGTTATGTTTAATTGACGAAGAATCTTTGTTTAATCCAGAACAGTAGTTTTAATTTCGGAATCATTTGAGATTTTGGCTTTGTTTATTTGGGAGATTTGATTAATTCTACTACATTTTTTGTATCCTTCAGCTGAACATGTTAATCTGAGCACTTTGGCCTTAATTGAGTGGGAGTAATACCATTTGACAAGGATCATTTCCCTTTAGCTAAAAAATGTAGAAGTACGATGACCCCTTTCTTTTTTCTTTTTCTTTTTTCTTTTGCTCAAGTCCCGATTGATTAGTGCTTTCTCTAAAATGGGTAGATTGAATAATTGCGGAAATATTTAAGCTCAAGTCATCTCAATATTGTAATTAGCCAACTCTTTGGAATGACTTCTAATTTGTCTCGGACTCGGTAAGCGGGTATGGCTTCATTTACACTCGACCTTTAATCTAGATTTAGGATAAATTTGAATGTGATATAATAACATCTGCATGCATTTGTGTTCACGATCTAATTGTTTATTTTCAGTCATAGAATGCTTGCTTGTTGGTGTTTCATTGATATGTGCCGTCGAACATACCTACTTTCATTGTCTTGTTACATGAATTGGGCCCGTTGGGCCGTGCAAATTCTCAGCCCAAATTCAACCACATTTCCGGGTTCAATTCATTCCTAGCCCACACCGGGCTAGAACAGGTAACCCTAGCTAGCCCATAGGTCACCCCTTTGTAGAAAAGCTTTAGGTTTGGGCATCCTTAATGCATACGGGTCCTAGACAAGGTCCATGTGAGGAATACCCGTCTTTCTCAAAAATTTCAAATCATCCCTTAATGTCAGAATAAAATGCACAATCAACATTCCATTTCTAATAAAAAAAATCAAATTTCATTCCAAAAATCATTCATTCAAATCCAAATTCAATTCAAATTCAAATTCAATTCAATTCCAAACTCATTCAAATCCAAATTCATTTAAATCAAAATTCATTCAACTCCAATTCAATCTCAATTTCAATTCAATCCCAATTTAAATCATATTCAATCTCAATTTCAATTCAAATCCAAATTCGTTGAACTCCAATTCAATCTCAATCTCAATTCAATTCCAAACTCATTCAAATTCAAATTCAATTCAATTCCAAACTCATTCAAATCCAAATTCATTTCAATTCCAATTCAAATCAATATTCATTCAACCCCGGTTCAACTTTGATTTCAATTCAATTTCAATTTCATTCCATTTTCTCCTATACTCTAAATGTCTCATAGACCCGTGTGTCTCACAGACTTTGTCATTCCAATGATTCGAATGTCTCACAGACCTGAGCATCTCACAGACCCGAGTGTCTCACAGATCCGAGCGTCTCACAGACTTCGACATCTCAAGGTTTCAAATGTCTCACAGACCCGAGTGTCTCACAGACTAGCACCCCAAACCCGAAACTTTTTGAAACTTCGAACCCTTCTAAACCTCAAACACCTCAAATATCTTCAAACTCCACAAACATCTAACTTCCGAAACCCAAAACACGTGAACTACGTAAGGTCTGATCTCAACAGGGAGTTGAGTACGTAGGCAGCCCATCTAGGGTGCGACCCCATTCCAATAAAAAAACGCTTTTCCCACACTAATGTGTTCTCCATACCTCTCAAAACACCCAAACTCCTTCGGCTTCCCGCAAACTTCAAGCTTCAGACTCCAAGTCTTGTCTATTCACTCAACCTCGGACTCCTCCCAGATCTTGTTGCTATATTAATTCAAATTCCCCAATTCCTCTTCTTGGCGCTAGCTTGGCAGAAAAGCTCGCCTCATCCACTCTCTTTCTCTTTTCCTATCCTAAGCATATCCTTGGCTTTTAAATGAATCTCTCTAAAAAGGTTTTGAAAGAAGGTAATCCCGACAATTGGAGACCGAGGTTTCCTCGGGCACCAATCCGAAGTCGTGGTCGTTGCCACTTCTAAGGGGTGTAACCCAGTGCGAACCCACATAGAATCTCTACAAATGACCAGATAAATCCTATCCATAGGCAATAATTTAGAGTCAACCAACGGTTCTTAGAACCCTTCTTCCCTTCCTTCCTAGTATCTTAGGTCAAACTAGGTGGCGACTCTAGTCAATTTCCGCCCTTAGGGCATAAGTCCGCGTGGAGCCCATCGAGAGCGGGTGTAGTGCACACTTGCACTCCCCTTTATGCTTTCTGGGAAAGACGGACGATTTAGTAGGTATTTGAGGGATGCCAGAATAACGGGTTTTCACCCTCCACGGAATGGCAATTTCTAGGATCTAGACTTTTCATTCTGTCCATATTTAGATAGACCCCCTCATACCGAAAAATCACCCTCCACAGAATGGCGACTCTGCTGGGGAAAACTTGAGTAAGTTTTTCTCAAACTCAAGGAAGACTGAACTCCATTCAAAATTGTCGAGATTTCCCTACTTCTTTCAAAACCTTTAAGAGATTCATTTCAAAGCCACTAGGACTACTCTACTCCACACTTAGAGTGTGCTCTGAGAGGATAGTTAGGATGAGAGTTCAGAGTTCGAGATTGGCCTTGAGTGCCACATGTGTGCTTTGATATTTGCATGCTTCACTTTGTTTATTGTTGTGTGTTTACTGTCTTATGTTTACGCTCTTCAGCATGACATAATATTTTAATTGTTATTGTTTATTGCTTTTGTAAATGGGGCCTTCCTAGAAGGAGTCAACCCATTGCTGCATCGGGTAGTTTAGGACATGCATTCCTCTGTGTCACCCGTTTGTCCACATGTCACGGGATCCCGACCGGTCCACGGTTGATTCCCCATGAGTTGGGTCCTTCCTAGAAGGAGTTAACCCACGAGGTAATACGGTCCAAGACCAACGCCTTGAAGCTCATGATCCAAAAATATCCTCCATTACCCGAGTCTAAGCCGGCATATAGCGAGCCCTGAGCCTTCAGTGTCCAGCTGCCTGGTCCAGTGTCTAGGATGGGTTTTATGGGTAGTCACCCCCTTGTATGCGCCTGTCTGACCACCCTTGTCTTACCCTGAAGATTGCATGGGCTAGTTCTCCATGATTCCTCTGCACCACGGGTGTCTTTAAAGCCTAATGTCGCGCTACAATTCATAGCGGATCCCGTATTTACGGATACCCATACATGACATAGCGTAGTCAGCGAATAATTTGGACTTTAGACACACCTTATCGTGCAGACGAGGGGAGACCCATTCCCATGCAGTACTTCCCCAAGTTTCCCAAAAGTGAGTATGTTGTGATAATCCCCGGCCGTGGCTCGTGTGACTGTATCACTTCGGGTATCCTGACCTTTCGAACTTAAGCACTCCGGACTTTCTTGATGACGTGCCCCACAAGGCATAACAGAGATAAATCCCGACAGTGAAGTGAAGGAAAGACGGTTCCCCCGGTGGTATGGAAGCATTGATTAACCTGGAAGGTGATTATCCCAATCATTCACACTCAGCTCCACATAAAATCAGCCACGATTTTTACTTTCCACTTACACATATGTGTGATCAAGTTTCAAAAATGAGTTAAAATCGGAAAATGAATCATGTTAAACACTTCAATGAAATATCTTCAAAGTTGTCCATCTTGAATGATTTCAAAAAACAAATATTTCAAAATTGTTATTTTAAAGCATTTTCAATCAAAGTCTTCTAGAAACAAACTTTGTCAAACGGTTTGCAAAGACCAGATTTCAAAAATCTACGGTTTACAAATGATTTTCAAACACTACTTCTCACAAATGTTACTTCAAAAACTATTTTCAAAAACATATTTCAAAAACCTACTTTTTACAAACGAATTTCAAACAACTCTTTTCCCGAATATTATCTCAAACTTGTTTTTGAAAATAGTTTTCAAGTTGATTTCCACAAATGTTTTTCAAAATAAATGATTTAGTCCCCATGTTGTGACCCGCTATTTTTGAAGTTTGACCCACCTTCAAGAGCAGCGGTCATTACTGTGGAGCGTACTACTCATTTCGTGTTTTCAGAAAAGTGGTGGATTTTCACAATGATTTTGTGTTCGATCATTCACCTTCCCTTTCTCAAAAAACGCCCCTCATTTTCCTCGTCGGAGCAGATGGAGCGCATCAAGATCGACAACAGCGGTTCAAACCGAAAATCAGAGCTGCACCAACCCGAGTCGAGCGACATGAAGACCAGAAACAACCGTTCGAGTTTGAAGCTGCTAAGGGTCAGAAGAGTACCAACCAGTTTCTCTTGATCATAGTGTCACCTTGTTGCCTGAAGACGAACGAACGACTAATCAGGAGCCGACACATGAGTAAGCAGTCAGTCGGAAGCTCGAAGACGAAGCAGAAGAATCCGGGAGAAGTTTTTAAGCTCAAACTCCCCATTTAATGACTTTTAGAATTGATGTATAGGTTTTCCCCTAGCATTCTTTTCTCCCTTGTCAATTTCTGAATAGACTTTGTGTATAGGTTGTACATTCCCTTTGAATTTATTTAGATCAATGTGTATGGGTTCCCCACTCCCTATTTTTATTTACGAATGACCAAGCGTCAAAATTCCTATTGAGAAAATCCACCACTTCGAAAACACGTATTTTTAAAACTGTTTTTTTTTCTCTAAAACTTGATTTCTTGTAGCACATACGAATTGCTTTTTCCCATCTTCGGTCATTTCATATTCATTAATCATGCATAAATCACACCCATCTCAGAAAATTGCATAATCACAGGTTGCATTCTCACACATCACACAAACATTCATCTCATTTTTCAAGCGTACTAACATTCGCATCTGTCAGATTCTTCTTTGATGACCGTTTTTGCAGGTGATTAACCGCGTTTGCCCACGAGTGAAAGCATGACCCTCAAAGCGATAGCAAGAAATACTAGGGATTCAAGCATCTTCCCATTCGGCATACCATGTACATAGAGACCAACAACAACAAAAAAGCATACAAAAAACAAATCCCAAAATAAGAAAGTGCATACATCCAAAATCCAAAAAAAAAAAATACAGTCTCTGCCAATCATGGGGTCACCATGCGGGAGTTGTCACTCCCTAAAAATTCAAAAAAAATCCAGGAGCCAATCACCAACCCGACCTCACTCGAGAGTTTCTTCTCCACAATAACCCCAACAGCTAGACCACCTTCAGGGCTTACAATGACGGGATGAGCTTCATAAACCGCAAACTGAATTCGGCTCAAGCGAGACTAGTCATAACCTTACCTCTCATGCAATGCATCCATAAAAAAAAATAAGCAAAAAAAATCGAATCAAAATTCGAATGAGTCATTTTCATTCTCATAATTTCATGCATCTTATACATAGTAATTCCATA
Source organism: Limonium bicolor (assembly GCA_023374045.1). Taxonomy (NCBI): domain Eukaryota; kingdom Viridiplantae; phylum Streptophyta; class Magnoliopsida; order Caryophyllales; family Plumbaginaceae; genus Limonium; species Limonium bicolor. The sequence continues at coordinate 47,755 of JAIOTZ010000104.1, forward strand.
TTACCACATCATATTGCATTGTAGATAATTGCATTTGCATACTCCCATATCGAAACGATGTCTTCGGTGAAAAGCTTGATTGATTGTTTGAACATAGTGTTTGAATCACTAAACTCTTGACCCGTCATTGAACTCAAGGGTCCAATCAAAATCAGCACCTCAAACCAAAGTGAGTAGTGTGCAAAGAGTGGTATTTTCCTTCGAATTTCAAATGAGTGTTTTGGACAATCCATTGAGTGATGAGGGAAGGTAAAGAGTTCCAATTGAGGTAAAACCACGAGCGACATGTGCATTCCTTCAGCACATGGAGAGGCACAAATCATAGTTAGAGCAATGTCGATAAACATGATACGAACTGTGATTCATGCAAAGATTTGAGAAGAGTAAGAAAATAATCATTGAATAATGAGAATGACGAGGCACTTAGGATCAAAATCCCCACAATACCAAAAAGCTTTGACTGCCCTGTACATAATCCCTTAGTGAGCCCCGCTGAGCCTTTCACGATAAACCTTTTTCTGTGAACTCCACAACATGCCAACTCACATACATATTTACTCACCCTTGCAATAGAGGATCTCAAAGGAGCCGGAGCCATGGTCTCTCCCCCACCATCTTCACAAAAACAACAAATGAAATGCTTGAAGAAATCAGTGAGTCAATGCAACTTCAAAGCCAAACACCAGAAAGAACACCAAAAATGTTCAAGAAGATCGATGAGTCAATGCAACTCCAAAGCTGAAAGCCAAAATACAAAGCTGAGAACGCTTGAGAAAGTTGATGAGCCAAATTCAATTTCAAAAAACAAAATGAGAAGAAAGTTCAAATCGAACACCAGAAGAGGCAAGAAGGAGAAATCCAAATCAGAAGGACCAATGATGCCCCATAGAAACCAATAAAAGGTTATCAAAACCCGTCCAATCATTCCACCCATGGCAAAGGCGAAACACGTCCTCTATTGCACAAAAGCTCCACAATTCCCAAATAAATCCTCCAGTCCCATGTAACATACATCATACCCCTAAGCCCCGTTATAACCCAATAAAAGACCTCTGACTCGTTGATTGATGAGCGTTAACTGAAAGTATCGGATCTGAAACATGAATCATAAGTTTGTACTTGTTATCAACATGTCCCGTCATACCAAAGGGACCGTTAGCGAATGAGTGTGACCTAATCTCACAAGGTCTTTAGAGTGCGAGTGACTTTGACTAAACCACCAAATCATTCGGCCTACCCCATTGCAGGTGAGGAATTTGTGAGGAACGGAAAGTCCATAACCTCGAAAAGGAATTCTAAGGAAAATACTGCTCTGAGCATCAAGAGTGTCATCACGACATTTGCACACACGGCCAGATTGACCCGTATCCCTCCATGAGAGGAAAGTGATTCACGCATTCGAGTTCAATAATCACTCAAGATAGAACCGGAGATGTCTTATATTCGTAAACCTTGTATTAACAGAGATAGGACCGTACCCTCTCTCCCAAAACTACATCTGCATTTGGCATCATGTTTTGCACCCAGTGTTTGCATGCATCATAAGCACTCCATCATCAACATATGATTGATAAGAACTCTGCCTAGTCTCGCCGAAAGTAGACTTCAGCTGCCGCTATTGAAGCGTAACTCCCTATCAAAGGAAGTCAATGGGAGCCATCCTAGGCTATCTTTGAGCTACATCGAACCATTACGGCGCTATCTTGGGCCATCATCGAGCTATATCTAGCCTCTTCGGAGCCATCCCGGGCTATCGCCGAGCTACATCGAACCATTCAAGAGCTATCCGGAGGCATACGAAGACCATCCCGGAGCCATCCACTGCCATACTCATTCCCTTTCGACACCGCTTCTAAAGCCAATCTGGAGCCATGCGGGAGTCATCCTCAAAACATTGAGACCATCCATAGAGCTACACAGAGGCCATCCCAACAGTCCGAGAACAATACGGGGGCCACCTCAAATCCTTGTTAGATCCATTTCGTCACCAAGGCTTTGCCCACAGAGGATCGAACTACGTATGGTCTGATCTCAATATGGAATTGAGTACGTAGGCAGCCCGCCTGGGGTGCGACCACATCAGAGGCAAAACTTCCCTCTCCCCTCGGTGTCATTAAAGTGAACCAACCAAAGCATCGTCATGCTCAATCAGCACAAGGTCATCCCGGAGCCATCCATGGAAATCCTGGAACCATGATGGAAACTACCAACAAAGTCATGCAACTGTTTTCATCATTCACTCGTGAAAAACCATTCACTCACTACAAAGTCCACAACAAATCCCGTCAAACAACAATAAATCCATCATCGGAGCCATCAAACCACCATGAAAAAAAAATCTCTCAAGGCAAATGAAAGCCTTCAAACTGCCACAACATCACCAACCATGTCAAACCCACCAACCACCCCGAGACCATTGGTCACACCGGAGCCATCAGTTCCTACCAGAGCCATCAGAGCATACTGGAGCCATCAATGCATGCTGGAGCCATCTCAGATCCATGAAGCCATGCCGAAGCCATACCGGAGCCATCCCGAGGTTTTGATGTTACTATAAAGCCATCTGCTCACACAAAAACCTACCTCCACAAACAAGGAGTTTAATTCAATTAATACATTGGTTAATCACCTCACATCACATATCATCTGCATATACCCACAAAATTTGCTCACTATCTGACGCATCTTCACACCCGCTAGGCAGCTATTGCGCTACTAGTGCGGTCGCGTTTCATTTTACACCCACTAGACAGCTATTGCGCTACTAGTGCGGTCGAATTTTTTGTTTTACACCTGCTAGACAGCTATTGCGCTACTAGTACGGTCGCCTTTCATTTTACACCTCTAGACAGCTATTGCGCTACTAGTACGGTCGATTTTTCGTTTTACACCTGCTAGACAGCTATTGTGCTACTAGTACGGTCGCCTTTCATTTTACACCCTCTAGACAGCTATTGCGCTACTAGTGCGGTCGAATTTTTTGTTTTACCCCTGCTAGGCAGCTATTGCGCTACTAGTACGGTCGCCTTTCATTTTACACCTGCTAGACAGCTATTGCGCTACTAGTACGGTCGCCTTTCATTTTACACCTGCTAGACAGCTATTGCGCTACTAGTATGGTCGCCTTTCATTTTACACCCGCTAGACAGCTATTGCGCTACTAGTGCGGTGAATTTTTCATTTTACACCTGCTAGACAGCTATTACGCTACTAGTACGGTCGACTTTCGTTTTACACCTACTAGACAGCTATTGCGCTACTAGTACGGTCGCCTTTCATTTTACACCCGCTAGACAGCTATTGCGCTACTAGTGCGGTCGAATTTTTCGTTTTACACCTGCTAGACAGCTATTGCGCTACAAGTACGGTCGCCTTTCGTTTTACACCCCCCTAGACAGCTATTGCGCTACTAGTACGGTCGCCTTTCATTTACACCTGCTAGACAGCTATTGCGCTACTAGTACGGTCGCCTTTCATTTTACTCCCGCTAGGCAGCTATTACGCTACTAGTGCGGTCCCGCCGTTTTTCCTTCACTAGGTAGCTATTACGCTATTAGTGCGAGATAGTTCACTTCATAACCGGCTAGACAGCTATTACGCTACTAGTGCGGTCCCGCCGTTTTTCCTTCACTAGGCAGCTATTACGCTACTTGTGCGAGATCGTTCACTTCATAACCCGCTAGGCAGCTATTACGCTACTAGTGCGGTCCCGCCGTTTTTCCTTCACTAGGCAGCTATTACGCTACTAGTGCGAGATCGTTCACTTCATAACCCGCTAGGCAGCTATTACGCCATTAGTGCGGTTTCGCCATTTTTTTTCCTCCACTAGGCAGCTATTACGCTACTAGTGCGAGATCGTTCACTTCTTAACCCGCTAGGCAGCTATTACGCTACTAGCGCAAGATCGTTCCATATCCACCTGCTAGGCAGCTACTACGCTACTAGTACGGTACACATCCAAAAGTATTATAGGCTCGTCATAAGTCCTATAGCTAGATGTCAAGAGGTCTAGTTGAGGCACTCCTAAGTCCTCGTACTTTCAATCGCATTCTAGGCTCGTCATAAGCCCTAGGACTGGATATCAAGAGGTCCAGTCGAGGCACTCCTAAGTCCTCGTGCACCCTAAACCAATCTATTGTTAGCATTCTAGGCTCATCATAAGTCCTAGGACTGGATATCAAGAGGTCCGGTTGAGGCTCGTGATAAGTCCTCGTGCATTCAGCTATCAAATCATTTCCTGTCGCATCCATACATTATCTTCCTCGCGGTCGCATCCTAATGCACCACAAAGCCGTAGTGAGAATTTTTGGCGCCTCTCAACCTTGATCCAATTCTGCAAGGGCTTGCAAAATTGAATCAGGGGAGCCATCTGTAGACACCAAAAATTCTCACCCCATAAAGCAAAATTCAGATAAATAAAAAAAATAAGAGGGTCGTCGCCTTTCTTTTCGACACATATTCATGTGCGTACCAAAATAAAACCGCCATTTTAAGACATATTTTTAAAATCAATTTTCAAGGAATTGATTGTTAATTTTGGCATGGACAAGGAATTGATTGTTAATTTTGTTTCTGGCGATTGTTTCAGCCAGACGCGGCCCAGGTGAGTCCGGTCCAAACATGGCCATTCTTTGTAATTCAGTCTGTTTCTTTTACTATAATTCATTTCCTCAAATAAAGCCCTTGCCAAATGAGAGAAACCCTAGTCCATATTCTTGAGGTCAGCCGACAAGTGCCCTATAAAAGAACAACAAACCTAGGGATTAACGACAACAAAAAAAACGGCCGCCTCTCATCTCTGGTATCGGACAAAAGGAAAAACATTCGCATTGATTTCCAGTTTTTCATTCACATCGATAGACAGCAGAGCCATCTCCTTCATGCTCTTCACTCACGATGCATTAAAATCTCTTCACTCACGGCCTTTTTGCAAGATATACGAGGAACATACTGGCTCTGCTCATTCATTTTCTTCATTCAGAAAACATACGCTTCAGTCATTTCTTCATTTACGGTAATCTGCAACCAAACAGTCGAAGAAAGAACAGTTTACTCCACCGCCATGCTCATTCTCTTCACGACGGTAATTTTGTAACCTGGCTAGCAAGACAGGGAACATCTGCTCCATCCCTGTTCTCTTCATTGATAGCAATTTGGCAACCTAGCTGGTGAGCAGAGAATACCCACATTCTTCCTCTTCTGCGACAACCTCCATTTTTTTTCATTTCCCATCTCTCGACAAAAAAATAACTCTCCCAATTTTATTCATGGTCGCCTCCCGTCATCGTCGATCTTCAATAACATCTCACAAAGAAAAATGTTCTCATGCCCCATCCATCCCTCCTGGCTTTCTATCTTGATATTCCTTCCTTGATCTCTAAAAAAAATGAAGCATAATCTAGAAGAGTAGCCCGCCTTGACCACCTTCCCGTGGAAGCTCAGCACATCTCATTCACTCACATGTTTTTTTCTCGCTGAAACCCATTCTTAATTGAAATACAGTACCATAGTAGAAACAAGAAAACTAGCATGTGAACAAGGACATCCTTGCTCTATTTTCATTCTTTTCATTCACGGTGACCAGAAATGCTCTGCACTTCATTCTCTACTCGGTAGCTTGCTACCTGAACTGACTACAAGGAACATATATCCCTGTCCTCTCCTTCATTCCTCATGCTCACGGTAATTTTGCTTACCCAAACTGAAGAACCGAGAGCTCTTTTCCACTCTCATGTTAATTTTGCTCACTCATACGGGTGAAAATAGAACATACAGAACCTGCCCTCTCTTCAACTCTCTCACGAAAATATATATACCTCCGCCTCTCATTTCTTTTGCCATCGTGGCATTTTTGCAAGCTTATCGGGTGAACAAAAAACATTCAAGCCCAGTGCCTAATCTTCATTCTCCTCCCCACGGCTCTGCGCCTCATTCTTATCTTCATTCACGGTTTTTGCAACTGGATTGGCGAACAACAGCTCTGCGCCTCGTCAATCTCTTCACTCACGTTCTTTTGCGATTCAACTGGCGACAAGGAACGTATACACTCAGCTGCTTTCTTCATCTTCACCCAACTGGGTTTTCTGATCCTCAGAGACGGTCAGGCATGGTTTCTAATGATTGTTGGGCGTATCATTTTATCTCTTGTTAGATTGTGTTCCGGTTGTCATTCACTCGAAAGTCAGTAAAGTTGTTTCTGAATTTGGCTTCAACGATTTGTCCCATGCACCTAACACACTTTTTCTCTTTGATTTGGCCTTTGAGAAACTCGGATGCTCTTACATCACCGCCAAGTTTGCTGCCTGGTTGCGCTGTTTGTGAGCGAGAAGTGTACAGGGCAAACGCGAAGGATTGAATCTTAGACGGGAGCCCGATCCTCCGCGCAAGTTGATTCCAGGATGTTCATATCCTCATTGCAGACCGCCTAATTTGTTTCTTTGCAGGGGAACTTGCGACAATTTTTTTTGTCGGTACTTAATCTGCACCCAAATAATCTCATTGCTTGTTTGGTGATTTTATCTAAATGCTCTGTTCGCTTAATCTGCGGAAAAGATTGTTCTCATCACTATTTTGAATTATGGCTATCTTGTAATCTTGTCGGTTGTTACAGTATTTGCAAGTGCTTTGCACTTTCTCTGGGCTTTTATTTGTTTGTTCGGCGATTGGGAAGGAGAGGCATACGTTAAAGTGCTTTTGTTCAGTTGACGAAGAATTTTGTTTAAACCATAACAGTAGTCTTAATTTCGGTTAATCATTTGACATTTTGGCTTTGTTTATTTGGGAGATTTGATTAATTCTACTACATTTTTTGTATCCTTCAGCTGAACATGTTAATCTGAGCACTTTGGCCTTAATTGAGTGGGAGTAATACCATTTGACAAGGATCATTTCCCTTTAGCTAAAAAATGTAGAAGTACGATGACCCCTTTCTTTTTTCTTTTTCTTTTTTCTTTTGCTCAAGTCCCGATTGATTAGTGCTTTCTCTAAAATGGGTAGATTGAATAATTGCGGAAATATTTAAGCTCAAGTCATCTCAATATTTGTAATTAGCCAACTCTTTGGAATGACTTCTAATTTGTCTCGGACTCGGTAAGCGGGTATGGCTTCATTTACTCTCGACCTTTAATCTAGATTTAGGATAAATTTGAATGTGATATAATAACATCTGCATGAATTTGTGCTCACGATCTAATTGTTTATTTTCAGTCAAAGAATGCTTGCTTGTTGGTGTTTCATTGATATGTGCCGTCGAACATACCTACTTTCATTGTCTTGTTACATGAATTGGGCCCGTTGGGCCGTGCAAATTCTCAGCCCAAATTCAACCACATTTCCGGGTTCAATTCATTCCTAGCCCACACCGGGCTAGAACAGGTAGCCCTAGCTAGCCCATAGGTCACCCCTTTGTAGAAAAGCTTTAGGTTTGGGCATCCTTAATGCATACGGGTCCTGGACACGGTCCATGTGAGGAATACCCGTCTTTCTCAAAAAATTTCAAATCACCCCTTAATGTCAGAATAAAATGCACAATCAACATTCCATTTCTAATAAAAAAAAATCATCAAATTTCATTCCAAAAATCATTCATTCAAATCCAAATTCAATTCAAATTCAAATTCAATTCAATTCCAAACTCATTCAAATCCGAATTCATTTAAATCAAAATTCATTCAACTCCAATTCAATCTCAATTTCAATTCAATCCCAATTTAAATCATATTCAATCTCAATTTCAATTCAAATCAAAATTCGTTGAACTCCAATTCAATCTCAATCTCAATTCAATTCCAAACTCATTCAAATTCAAATTCAATTCAATTCCAAACTCATTCAAATCCAAATTCATTTCAATTCCAATTTCAAATCAATATTCATTCAACCCCGGTTCAACTTTGATTTCAATTCAATTTCAATTTCAATTTCATTCCATTTTCTCCTATACTCTAAATGTCTCATAGACCCGTGTGTCTCACAACTTTGTCATTCCAATGATTCGAATGTCTCACAGACCTGAGCATCTCACAGACCCGAGTGTCTCACAGATCTGAGCGTCTCAAGACTTCGACATCTCAAGGTTTCACAAATGTCTCATAGACCCGAGTGTCTCACACGACTGCACCCCAAACCCGAAACTTGTTTGAAACTTCGAACCCTTCTAAACCTCAAACCCTCAAATAATCTTCAAACTCCAAACATCTAACTTCCGAAACCCAAAACACGTGAACTACGTAAGGTCTGATCTCACAGGAGTTTAGTACGGCTAGCCCATCTAGGGTGCGACCCCATTCCAATAAAAAAACGCTTTCTTCCCACACTAATGTGTTCTCCATACCTCTCAAAACACCAAACTCCTCGGCTTCCCGCAAACTTCAAGCTTCAGACTCCAAGTCTTGTCTATTCACTCAACCTCGGACTCCTCCCAGATCTTGTTGCTATATTAATTCAATCCCCAATTCCTCTTCTTGGCGCTAGCTTGGCGAAAAGCTCGCCTCATCCACTCTCTTTCTCTTTTCCTATCCTAATCATATCCTTGGCTTTTAAATGAATCTCTCTAAAAAGGTTTTGGAAAGAAGGTAATCCCGATAATTGGAGACCGAGTTTTCCTCGGGCACCAATCCGAAGTCGTGGTCGTTGCCACTTCTAAGGGTGTAACCCAGTGCGAACCCACATAGAATCTCTACAAATGACCAGATAAATCCTATCCATAGGCATAATTTCAGAGCAACCAACGGTTCTTAGAACCCTCCTTCCCTTCCTTCCTAGTATCTTAGGTCAAACTAGGTGGCGACTTTAGTCAATTTCCGCCCTTAGGGCATAAGTCCGCGTGGAGCCCATCGACAGCGGGTGTAGTGCACACTTGCACTCCCCTTTATGCTTTCTGGGAAAGACGGACGATTTAGTAGGTATTTGAGGGATGCCAGAATAACGGGTTTTCACCCTCCACAGAATGGCAATTTCTAGGATCTAGACTTTTCATTATGTCCATATTTAGATAGACCCCCCCTCATACCGAAAAATCACCCTCCACAAGTAGTATGTATGCGTATATTCTAATCGTCAGACCGTTACTGTAAGTAATAGTACCTTGTTAGTCTTGGATGACTAACGGCGTTGTATCACCCGCCGGGAGTAAGTAGGTATTCCACTGCGCGTAATAATTATGGGAATGATTAGAGGATAATGGAAGGATTAGTGGTTGGGGTGTTACAAAAATGGTATCAGAGCGAAGTCTTGCTCTATGATTAGAATACCGAGTGTAGTGATTACCGAGTTAGGTTATATAAACCGTTTACAATGGAGAACTAGAAAAGACGATACCATTGTTTGAATCAAGACCATGTGGTCATAGTGTCACAGTACCTAATGTAATTCACACTTGTTCAGATGTCAGTACGAGGTCAAGGCCGACCTAGAGAGAGACATCTGATGGACCGGGCGCGTAGACGATAGCTGAAATTGTCGCCGCCACAGTAGCACAGATGTTACCGCAAGTAATTACCGTTGTACAACAAACACAGCAAAATCAAAAGAAGCAACAACAGCAGCAGCCTGACCCACCTTAACCCCGTGAAACAAATTGGGTAAAGGCCGTCGCCGACCTTCGTCCTCCACGCTTTAGAGGCGAGAGCGACCCCGCCAAGCTCGAGGCCTATCTCTTCGAGATGGAGACGTCATTCGAGACACTTGAGACTCCCGCTGGAGTTCGGGTGAGAATAGCTGTGTATTACCTCAAGGGCGCGGCTATGGACTGGTGGAAGCTCGTCAAGGCCGAGCACGTAGCCGACCCCCCATTCGGTTGGGAAGCATTCACCTCTCTCCTCCTATCAAAGTACTATCCCGAGCATGTGAAGACTAAGAAACGGTTAAGCTCGATGCCCTGAAGATGATGGAGAAGATGACGGTTGATGAGTATTACCACACCTTCACCTCTCTTCTCAGACTTCTACTCGACCTTGGGTATACCGGCCAAGTCTTGGTCGACCGCTTATACGGCGGATTGAGCCATCGAATCCGGTATGGCATGGGATTCGCACGGTTTACCTCCCTTCAGGTAAACAATGTTGAACCCTTAAAAGCCACGAGCAATGTGAATTAGTATTCCCGTATGTAAATGTGTAACCTAATGCCAAGTAATTCAGGAGTGTTACCACGCTGCATCTCGAGTTGAGATCACCTGCCAGCTAAGAGATGAGGAGCAAGCGCTGAAGCGCAAGGTGAGCAGCAAGGGTAACACCTCCGACGACCAAAACCAAACCAAACCATGGAAGAAGAAGTTAGGGAAGTACTCCCACCAGAAGAACACCTCTGGAGATGGCAGTGCCCTTGCTGAGAAGGGTAAGGCAGCTGATCCGTTACAGCTTGCCTACGCTGCACCAGTGGCCGCGAAGCCACTGAGGTCTCAGCCCTACGAGGGTAAGAACCCGAAATCGAATTAGTACACTTGTGAATTAGTATGTGTATGGAGTATTGTAAGTATACCGAACCTCGCTAACTTGGAAGCTATAGGTTCTGATTTGGCCATGGCAAGGGCCAAAATGATGGCCACAATGTGTGCCGAAACTGCAAAAAGGATCATCCCGGCACCGATTGCCAAGGAAGGGAATCCGCTGCTACAACTGCCAGAAGCCGGGGCATCGTGCTAATGCATGCCCAGAAAATTCGAAGGCCAAGGGCAACTGTCAGGGCTACAAGAAGCGTGACGGCAAGGAGGTTGCATCTGGCGATGCTCATGCCCAGCCACCTCGCAGGACAGGGTCCCGAGGTCCGCAGAAGGGCGCACCGCAGAGACAGCCGGCCTTGCACATCATTGACCGTGACGGGACCGGGACTAAGTCCGGCCCAGGTATTCACCGTAACCTTTAATCCTTGAAGAGCATGTCTAAGTATTGAAATGTTGTGTGATGATGGATGCATGAATGCGTAAGTACTAGAAGTATGAAAGTAAGTAAAATGGAAGTATGTATTGAGCATGAAATGAATCAGTGAGCCTAGAACTCACACTAGATGAAATTTACCACCTTAGGGAAATTCCTCATCTGTTACCCAATACCTTCAAACCCACCTCATGAAGAGACCGACATCGCCACTCACCACTTCAACAACGAGCAGTGTCAGGTTATCCGCCCAGGTATGATCTTATTAAAAGGATACCTGACACCCGAAGCACAAGTTTCAATCATTCGACGATGCAACGAGCTAGGAATTTAATGGGTCCAGGAGGATTTTATACACCCGAATTCCTCGTGGAGCAACAATGAAGCTGAAAATGATGTGCTTGGAAAGGATTGGAACCCTTATACCAAGACATACCAAACGACGCGAGCAGGAGACGGAGCCACACCTCCATCACCCACCGAATACCAAACATTTGTTACACAAGCCGTAGAAATCGCACAACAGTACGAAGATGAACCAATCCCTGCACTTGGAGCAGACCTCTGTATTGTCAACTTCTATGAGAAAGAAGGACGACTTGGCTTACACCAAGATAAGGACAAGACGGCGGAATCTCTTGAACTAGGAGTGCCCGTAGTGTCTTGGTCCATTGGTGATGATGTCGTATTCTTGTATAGCGAGCAGAAGCGTGTGGACCTCGCAGAGAAATTGGTATTGAGATCAGGAGATGTTCTATCATGGGTGGAAAATCAAGGTTGCTGTATCACGGGATCAAGAAGATCAAGTTGAATACGGCACCACCGGCAATAATCAATGCCACACACATGAAACCAGGACGCCTGAACCTTACCTTTAGAAAGTATTAATCTTGTAGTAGCATGTAATCCAGTAGTAACGTGTATTAGAGACACAGTATGTATGATGGTTGGTTATTCAATAAAAGCAATGTTGGTTATTAAATTCCACTTGCATTCCACCATCGTGACTTATAATCTTATGAATCAATAGGTTGTGGACTCGGTACCGAAGGTAACCTGAGTATCCTCACCGAAGCACAAGCCGGCAAAAGCGGCACCATTCTAACGGGAACATTCCCAGTAAACGGCATCGAAGCCTCAGTACTATTCGACTCACACCTTTGTATCGCCATCATTTGTGAAGAGGTTGGGGCTAAACGCAGATGAGCTACCAAATTTCTTGGTTACTCTCCCATCGAAGGAGCGAGTAAAGTGTACTAAGTACTACCACACCGCCACCATTCGAATCAAAGGCGAAGCGTTTCCCTTCTCCTTCATTGAATTCAACGGGTTGGAATTCGACTTAATAATCGGAATGAACTGGTTGGAGCGGCACAAGAGGATAATCCTATGCGCCGAGCACTGATTGCTGCTCAAGAGTCCATCTGGGGTCACTGTTTCATACCGCCAGAGACCGAGGGAGCCTTCGACCACAGTCATTTCCGCTATGGCAATGTACCGGGAGCTCAGAAAAGGACATGATGTCTATTTATTCCATGTACAAGATCTGGAGAGAGATCCAGAGTTCAATAATGATGTAGCAGTTGTATCCAAATTTTCTGATGTATTCCCGAAAGAGCTACCTGGTATGCCACCACAGAGAATAGTAGAGTTCGAAATTGACCTTGTACCTAGTACTGGTCCCATTGCTAGGGCACCATACCGTATGGCACCTGCAGAAATGACAGAGCTTAAAGAGCAACTACGTGATCTACTCGACAAAGGGTTTATACGCCCGAGCGTATCACCCTGGGGAGCACCGGTCGTCTTTGTTAAGAAGAAGGACGGTAGTCTCCGCCTCTGCATCGACTACCGCGAATTGAATGCGGTCACTGTAAAGAACAAGTATCCATTGCCACACATCGACGACCTGTTCGATCAGTTGAAGGGAGCTTCGGTCTTTTCTAAGATTGATCTCCGATCTGGATATCACCAAATTGCCATCAAAGAGCAAGACATTGAGAAAACAGCATTCCGAACAAGATATGGCCACTATGAATTCACGGTGATGCCATTCGGTTTGTCTAACGCACCAGCCAAATTCATGGACCTAATGAATCGATTATTCAGAGATCAGCTGGACACTTCAGTAGTAGTATTCTTCGACGATATCCTTGTGTATTCGAAGTCAGCAGAAGAGCATGAAAATCATTTGAGAAGAGTACTTGAGACACTGTGAGAACCAGTTGTATGCGAAGTTCTCCAAATGTGAGTTTTGGCTAGATTAGGTATCATTCCTCGGTCATGTCATCTCGAGCGCGGTATTTCAGTAGATCCATCCAAAATCGAAGCAGTACGATCATGGCCTAGATGTAAGACGGTTACCGACATCCGGAGCTTTCTTGGTTTAGCCAGTTATTACCGGAGGTTTGTAAAGGACTTCTCAAAAGTCGCTAAGCCCATGACGTCATTGATGAAGAAAGATGCACCGTTTGTATGGACAACGAGTGCGAGGTATCCTTCTAGAGCCTAAAAGACTCATTGACCTCGGCGCCAATTCTCACTCTTCCAGAGGGCACAGAGGGATTTGAGGTGTATTGTGATGCATCGGGCAAGGGAATGGGATGCGTACTCAGGCAAGGTAGTATCTTACGCCTCCCGCCAACTGAAAAAGCATGAGGAGAATTACCCGACACACGATCTAGAGTTAGGGGCCATTGTCTTCGCCTTGAAGATATGGCGACACTATCTCTATGGGGTAAGCATCACCATCTACTCTGACCACAAATGTTTACAGTACGTATTCACACAGAAAAACTGAATCTAAGACAGAGGAGGTGGATGGAGTTCCTCTCAGATTACGACATCAACCTCCAGTATAAAGAAGGGAAGGCAAATGTTGTAGCCGACGCCCTGAGTCGTTGAGCACACTCGCTCCATTCGCTACTCGCTTATTCAAGCTTGGTTGACGAGGTGCGAGACACTCAGTTGAGCAACCCTTTCTTCACGGAAATCAGACAGAAAATCACAGAGGGTACCTTTGAGAGCCAAAAGTACGACTTCAAATTGCATGAAGATGGTCTGATCCGATTGAATGGCAGATTATGCGTCCCCCGAAGCAATGCTGAGTTAAGGGATCACATTCTGCGAGAGTCACATTGTTCAACATTGCATGTCCATCCGGGAGCCTCTAAAATTTACAAAGACATGAAGAGGTACTTCTGGTGGTCAGGAATGAAATAGATGACTGAGTATGTTCTGAGGTGTCTCACATGCCAGAAGGTGGAGTGAAATACCCCAAACCTTAATATATTAATGAACTATCTAATTAGGATATACTAAGGCTAGAACGTGCCTTAGAAACATTAGAAGAAGTGTTAAACAACAATTTACAACATGCTTTAGGAACAATTAGAGAAAAAGGTGTTTTAAAGAGCACAAATAAATTAGGGAACTACCAATAAGTTCCTAAGAGATTTCAAATGTGAAATACCTCTAAGATTAGTAATACGCATTAAGTGGAATTAGCGTTTAAACCGAAAATGCACCTTAGAGCACAAAAATGTGCTTTAAAGGAAAATGTGCTTTAAGAAACCATAGAGATTTCATGACCTCAATAAGGATCCAAAGTGAATTCATAAGTCTTATAATCAAGATAAGAACATTATGAAACCATTACCAAAGGAAACCAAGCTCCGAAACAACTCAAGACAAAATATGCCATAAAAACCCCTTAAAGCATATTTTGGATATATTGTCTTAAGAATGAGTCTTGGATGGTTTTAAAGGCTTGATTATATGTGAATGTACTAAAATAAAATAATAAAATTATTTTCAAAGCAAACAAACTCTAAAAAGAGTTAAGACACAAAAAGGAGCCCGAAAACTCCTTAAAACGTGTTTTTGTGAATTGTCTTCGAAATTGGTTTTGAGTGGCTAGTTGGCCTTGTATACATACTAAAATACGTGTATACTACCTAATATAATATTAGGAATTTAATTTGAAGATTGTACCAAAAATTTTACAAATATAATATTTAACGTGAATAGTAACCTCAAATAGTGCCCATTTAGTCAAATATTGACCAAGAATGGTCAATGGTCAAAATTTGACCATCCTTGGCTGAGTGAGATCGACATGGGCAAGAGGAGAAGGCCAGCTGCACAATAATGCTACGTAAAGCAACTAATGAGTCATTTGGAAATTACTATTCACACTTTACTTTACATTATAATATACCTTACTTTTTCCCTTCTTCATTTACCTCTCACGATGCCATTCCTTCCTTTGCTTTATCCCAGCCGATTTTACTTCCTTCCCAGCTCTCTCAACGTGTGTACATGAACAAGGAAGAAACCATGCAAAGTTAATTAATTAAGGTAATGAGTTTAAGCTTGTTTTAGCTCATTTTTCACACCTTATCTTGTAGAAATCATAACTTTCTCATTTTAAGTACAAATCACATGCTTGATAGCTCGTTGGAATCCTCTTTTCAAGAGATTTACAACCATAGCTCATGAGACCCCAGATTCTCAGGAACAACCACGAAGAAGTGCCTTTGATTCTCGAGGTAAAACATTGCCTTCTTGAAAACTTCTTGTTCTTTGGTTTTTGTTACAGCCGATTGGCATGGGATACTAACCCGTATTATTCTTCATCTTATTCTATATTTTTGGAGCCAATTTCTCTAGCAAATTGCTGTCAAAATTTCTAAGGAAATCAAGCTTAAATATTAAGCTAATGGTTAATATACAAGGTAAATCCTACAACTACCTATTTCAAGGTTCTAATTGTTGATCTATATATGATCTAACATATTGTTCATCTTATTATTTGTGGCCGAAATTTTGGTGATTAATATTCAGTTTTTAGCATATTAAAAAGTTAATGTTTATTAAATCTAAGAATAGATTTATACTCCTTAAGATATAAGCTTTAATATAAGCTATCATAATATACAAGAAAAATTCATATACTATAATTTATATGGTGGCCAAAAATTAAGGGTATTAATTGAGTGTAACACCCCAACTCAATCCAAATGTGGTCTCGCAACTTAACCGTATATATATAAACATATCGCAGCGGAATTCTTTACAAATCCAGGACCTTGCCACGGTCTGACTACAGAATATACCGAACATTAGTGCAACAACCTTAAACATTTACATATCCTTCTTACAACCCCCTCACATCCTATACATCTTACTAACTCATATTGCCATACGAGTGTACATGCACAACTCGTAGGCCACTCTTAACCCTTAACACTTGTACTCCTTCTTACTCTCGCGACAGCCGCCTCCTGATGTTCACCTTGTAGTAAAAAAAAAACCCCCGAGGGGGTCAGCACGAATGCTGGTACGATCCTCTCATGGCCCCCAAGCTAACGTGGCTACGACGACTAATTGTCGATAGCATGGAGGTTGATTAGATGCACAACATAATAGAAAGTGCAGTAAACAACAACTCAGATATGAACAATCAAAGTTCACACACAATGAACGACTTAAATGCGTTCCCTTAATTAGAGAGAGTTAGTCATTTAACTCCTTAAGTTTTGTTTCCTCTTAAACTCGGTCCAACCTTATCTTACCTCAATCTTAATCCTTATCTTAGTCTTAGAAAAACAAACCATTCTTTAAATAGAAATGGCTGTAGCTTATCTCAGTCTTAGAATACAAACCATTCTTTGAGTAGAAATGGTTGTACCTTATCTCAAACCTTATCTCAATCTTATCTCAGTCTTATCTCAGTCTTATCTCAGTTAAGTCAACCGTTCTTTAATTAGAATGGTTGTGCCTTAATTCATTGTTTATCTGTCGGGTCACGTAACCCTAACCAATGAGTTATTAGCTCCATTGGTTTACATAAACAATATTTGTTAGAATTAGTTGGGCATTTAGGTAGATCCCACCACACCATCTTAATGCCACCTACCCTGGACGGGAATCCAGCGTAGCTGAGCCGGCAACCGGCCCTAGGCTACAAGTCCGAAGACAAGTCCTTAATCGGAGGTCGAATCTACTATAGATAACGACCCCCTTTCCTTAGCATGCATGACCGGAGATCGGTCCCGGGTTTCCTCACTCAAGTTCCAGTTAGTAGTTATCTCAAGACCCTGTTTGTTGGTTAACCTCTTTCGGTTCATATCGTCCCTCATTAGGGGGCGTTCCTTAGTCTCACTCAATTCCTTACTAAGCATTGGTTAGTAAGTTCTCACGGTATGTTGTGTTAGTTTTCAAACATCACACAACAATACAATATATAATATGTTCCGGTTGCATGCTTTATCTTGTTTAGTGAGCACACAAAACAAATAGCACACAAGCCGAGGGACACCTCGTTAGCAAGCAGGTCACAAGAAGAAACAACTGTACCGTTCACCGTTGGTCGTTTCGGTTGCTTACTCTCCTCCGGAGTCCAAATTCTCAAACCCTAAAACATTCACCAAATTGGGTGGTTAATTACTTTTAATTAACCTAGCTTACTTAATCACTAATGATTTCCAACTAAGTACCTCTAAGTCATTGTAGTTTAAGCTTAACCTCTTATGTTACTTATTTCTCATTTTACCTCACACTTGTTCACACCTCCAATATCCTTAAAACTCCACCTAACAACTCTTAACAACCTTATAATAACATTCCCAACAAGCCCCCTTCATTTACCTCTTGAAAAGCACACTTTCTTTGTATTTTTGCCTGGTCCGGGACATGGTCCGGACCTAAGGTCCCGGACCAATGTCTGTCGTCCTCAGTCTCGACCTTATTTTAGCCATGGTCCGGGACTTGGTACTTACCCAAGGTCCCGGACCAACCCCTGGGTACATTCTCGGCCTGATTTTAGTGCTGGTCCGGGACTTTATCCAAGGACAAAGTCCCGGACCACATCTTAAACTGTCAAATTTTACAGTTTTGAACCTCTTTCCACACTTGTTCTTTTGTCCAAACTTCTTCTAATCTTTCCCATGTATTAACACATGTTCCAACACCATTTTAGCACTTAAAATCCTCCTAACTCATGGATCAACTCACCTCTAAATTCCTTGATCATTATTCAAGTTCTTACTAAACTCTTAACACTTATAACTTAATTCCTTACATTTCCAACATGTAAACTTTGTCTAAAACTTCAACTATCCAAAGTGTTTCTTCACAACTATCTCAAGTACTCCTCAAGCATCATCATGCACGACCCATTTGCTTTACTCACACTTCTCAAAGCTATATGTACTCTAGCACATGCCTACAAGTCATTATACCTTATTTTCCTTCAAAGTTTGTACAAGTTTCCTAGATTCCTTCACTATGGTTTTGGTGCTTTAAATTAACCAGTTGGATCCCCTAGTCCCTCTTAGACACCTACACCTCTTTTACTCAACTTACACACCATTCTCATAATCATACACTCTTATACATTCCTAGTCTTTTCCTTGACAATTTACAACATCCTCCTACATTTTCACTTCCATCACCCAAGTCCACACTTTACCATTCAACTAAACCTTACTAGTCCACCACTAACATCATCACACTTACACAAGGTTCTCAAAACTCCCATTGTCTTACTCTCTAGTTCATACCTAAATCTCCTTAAGGCATCATACACTTTTCCTTAACATTTATGCACAAGTCTTATATTCCTCATATCATGATTTTGGTGTGTTTAGTACACTCGCCAATCCTCTAATTCCTCCTAGACATCTCTAGGTCACTCTAAACCTCAAGAACTCCTTAGTTAACTCATTTCCACCCAAATTTTTCTTTTCATGCTCCCTAGTAAACCCTAGGGCATATTAACTCACCACTACCACTTAAACACTTTGTTTTCTACTCAAATTTTGCCATAGCTTCTCTAGCATCTTATCATGCCCAACTGCATTGTTTTCCTCATTCAACCATCTCACACACATCAAGTTCTTTCTCATCATATCTCATCACCCAAACCAACTCATTCTCAACAAGCTCAATATATTGCAATAATCTTAAATTGCATAGCACTAAGGCTCTTAAATGACATGGCTCTTAGGCCCTTAAATGACATAAACTTAAACACTGAATTTCCCACATATATAAGCTTTCAACCTGCAAATACACTCATCAATCTCATAGTAGTTATAATGCTCTTAAAATCCACCTTAACCTTATATTACTAACTCATTCTCATTAGCTCCTTAATCACAAGTTCATAAGCTTGTTTAAGTTCTTTTTCCTTAGGTTATATAACCCAATACACAATGTAAGCTCTAAGCCACATTGGTATTTATCTAAAACTCATTCCTTAATCATAAACCACCATTAGGTAAGCATTTTACCTTCCTGTTTTCTCAAGCTTATCTTAATCTCCTCCTTAGGCCTTCTTCTTGCATAGATCTCGGCCACCACTTAAATTCCTTTTGCCAATGTTCTAATCAATATTTAAGAACTCATATGAGTACTAAACAATGCACTAACCTCAAGGAATGAAAACCTAGGTTAGAAATGTGTTCTAAGGCATAAAAGTGGATGATTACCTTTGAAGTCTCAAGATAGACTTTGGCATTGAATGAAATAGGACCTCCACTAGTCCTTGGTGAATAAATCAAGCTAGAACAAGGCATAAAAAACATAGCCCCATGAGAAAGAATTTTCGGCCATGTATAAGGAATGATGGAAACATGGTTTTTCTTACATTTTCTTTACCTTAAGAGAATGGAGAAGCTAATGAGCTCTTCAAACTTATTTTTCCCCCTTCAATGGCGATTTCCCATGGCTCCAAAATGAGGCTTTTCAAATTTTGAAAAGGTAGGAAGCAAGGCCTTGGTCTAACTAAGAATAATCTATGCTCACTTTTGATTTGGAGCTAAAATACATTTGGTGAGCATTTGAAGATGGAGGCACAAATGGAGACTTTTCACCCACGTTTGAGCAGGGAAGGAGAAGAGAAATCGGAAGGAAGGAGAGAATGAAGAGAGAGAGAGGAAGAAAGGTGGCTAATATGTGATATTTGCTAATAAAGCAAATAGTACTCTTTTATTATCTTTTCTTTTCTTCCTTATTTGACTACTTATGGTGACTCATCCACCCTTAGAAAAACCGGCCCCCTCATTATAACAAGATATTTATGGTCTTGCTTGACCACTATTGACTTAAGTTGATTAAAACTTAAACTAGTCACTATTTGGCACTATTCACTAATCAGTGCACATATTTCTGAAAATTTTGATTTCCCATTGATTTAGACCTCCTAATGTGATACTAATTAGTACACATGTTGATTAAAGAGTAATGATGGACATTTAGCCACTCAAAACTCAATTCTAAGACAATTTCTCAAAAATGTGCTTTAAGACTTTTAAAGCACATTTGTGTTTTACTTATTTTCAAGCTTGGTTTTCTTTGCTAATTGATTTAAAATGACCATTAGGATATTACTAAGGTCTTATCATGATATTTGGGTACTCACCCAAGTCTCTCCAAGCTTAGAGCACGTTTTTGCCCTGATTGCCTTTAAGGCACTTTCTTGTGTTTTCCTTGGTTTAAATTGTCTACCATCTTTCTAAGGCATATTTTAGCCCTACTACATCATGATTTGATGTTTACTTAACATACTTAGGTTTGGGGTATTTCATTGAGTAAGAAAAAAATATCTAACTTAGTTAAATTAAAGGAATTAGTATATTTAAGATTAATATGTAAAATTGAGAAGTTTTGGCTATATATTATAATTGTCGAAAATATATATGAGTTATATGAAATTTATGAAGTTAAGATGATGGGAAAATAATTGTAGAGTTAAGTTTACAATTTATAAAGAGTTTTATAAGTATTACTAGAATTTATAAGGTTTTTGATATATTTAAAGTTAATAAAAGATAGTATATGTATACTACCAACTTTAGATAATTAAATATGGTGGTTTAGAGATGTTAAATGATTTTTGATGTTCAAAATCTGTAGGAAATTAGTACGAAATTAGAAATTAATTACAGTTAATTGGTTAATAAATGAGTTAGGATAAAGAAAAGACCACAAGGGTAAAATGGTAATTTCCCAGGTCAATGTGGTCAACTTGGTCAATGACAGTTTATGAAGTGTTTAGAGGAGCTAGAATAAAATTGTAGCAAAAGATTAGATATTAAAAGGATGAGGAATAAAAAGTTAAGTTAAATTAACTTTAGGGTAAGATGTAAATTATGGAAAGATAGGGGGTTTGACCATAAAAGACTGGTCAAACTTGGGTATATTTTGGTAATTGACCAAAAGTATAAAAGAAATTAATTAAGTAAGACTTGGAAGAAATTAGAAATAAAAATAACAAGTTTAGAACTTGTTATGAGTAAAATAGAGATTAAGAGAAAACTATGGGTAAGGAATGTAATAACACATTTTTTATGTGTTTAGAAGGTTAAGGAAATTAAATATGAATGAAATACCCCAAACTTAGATATGGTGTTTAAATGATAAACTAAGATATAAGGAGGCTAAATATGCCTTAGAAACATTAAGAACATTCTAATAAAAAAAAAATATAAGGAAACACCAAAAAGAGCAGTTTAAGCAAAAACGTGCTCTAAGCTTGGAGAGACATGGGAGAGTACCCAAATATTGTCCTAAGACCTTAGTAATATCCTAATGGTCATTTTAAATCATTACCAAAGAAAACCAAGCTTGAAAACAGTTAAAATACAAAATGTGCTTTAAGGAGTCTTAAAGCACGTTTTTGAAAAATTGTCTTGTAATGAGTTTTGAATGGCTAAATGTCCATCATTACTCTTTAATTAATATGTGACTATATAGTATCACATTTGGAGGTCTATATCAATGGGAAATCAAAAATTTCACAACAATGTGCCTTGTTTTTGATGAATAGTGAATTTATTAAGCTAGTTTATAACATAAGTCTATATAAGTGAGACATTTGGTCAACAAAGACTAAATACCCTCATTCACTAAAGGGGCCGGGGGTTTCTTTAAGTGTGACTCACCACACTTATCTAACTAAGTAATGAGAAAGCAAATAAGTAAGTTATAAAGCAAAAGTACTATTCACCTTTAAGATAAATATCACACATTTACTTACCTTCTCCTCACTTCTTCATTCTCTCTTGTTGCCCACGATTTCTTGCTCTCTTTCTCTTCTCCATTCACGTAGAGCTCACCTCCATGAAAGCTCCATCTTCCCTTGGCCACATCTTGCTCATTTAAGCTCCAAATCCAAAACAAATACATATTCTTCTTAGTTAGCTCAAGCTCCTCCTTTCTATCTTTTCAAAAACTTCAAGAGCTTCATTTTGGTGCCAAGTCAAACCACCATTAGAGGAGGAAATTCAAGTTTGGAGACTCCATTGGCATCTCCTTCTCTTAAGGTAAAGAAAGTGTAAGAAAATCTAGGTTTCCACCATTTTCTTCACTTGACCGAAAATATAACTCATGGGACTCCATGTTTATGCCTTGTTCTAGCTTGTTTCTACTCTTCAAAGGAGAGAGGAGGTCCTTCTTGCTTCACATCCAAGTTTGTCTTGAGAAACCAAGGTAAAACAATCACATTAATACCAAAAACATATTTTTAAACCTAGGGTTTGTCCCTTAGGGTTATGTGTTATCTAGTACTCATTGGAGTCATTGGATATTGGTTAGAACATTGGCAAGGAGAATCACATTGGTGACCGAGATTGAACAAAGAAAACCTAAGGAGAAAAGCTTTTAAGCTTGTGAAAAACAAGGTAAATTACTTACCTTAGGTATCTTGTTGATTAAGGGAATGAGATGTGGGTAAATGATGGTTTAGTGTAGAGTTTATATTGGGGAAGGTGCTATAAACCTAGGAGAAACAATGCCTATATGTGAACTTGTGACTAAGGAGCAATGAGAAAAGAGATAGTGTAAGAATATAAAGGTGAAGTACAAGAAGCATTTTATTTCTATGGGAGCCTTGTTGAGTGTATTCGCAGGTTGAAGGCAAATATATGTGGAAATTCAGTGGTTAAGATTATTGTCATTTAAGGGCCTAAGTGCCAAGCATTTTAAGTTTAAGCATTATATGATGATGTGGTGAAGTTTTAGTGTAAATTGGGTGTTAAGCTATTGTGATGAGAATTTGTGTGGTATTGGTTGTTTGATGGAGAAAAACCATTTGTTAGGAAGTACTATATACTAGAGAACCCATGGCAAAATTTAAAGGAGTTTAAGTGTTTAGATATCCTAAGGGAATTTAATGACTGAGGAAGTACTAGGAATGTTCTTGGGTTGTCTTGATGAAAAAGGGTGAAGTTAAGATGTTTTAATGACTTATGATGATTTAGGTATCACCATTAAAGATTTAGAAATCAAGAGGATGTATTTGAGTATTTAGGACTTAGGCAAATGTTGTTGCACAACTAGGAAGGAGTAGTGTGTTGATAATGGAAGTTTAAGCTTGGGAAGGAACTTTAAGTAAATGCATAAAAGAGTTTTAGATGGTGAAAGATGCTTGGGAGATGATGTTATAGTGGTGAGGAAAACATTTGGCGTAGTGGTTACATTAGGTATGAACCACCACCTAGAAACCTAGAGGAAAACATTACAAGTGTAGCATTATTACAAAGAAAATGCATAATGACTAAGGTGGATCTTGGTGAATGATTTAATGTGTTTTAAGGAGGGCTTAAGGTGTATTTGAGGTGCCCAAATGAGGTTAAACATATTAGGATATATGAGGAGAAGTTTGGAGTTGAATGGGAATTTAGAAACAAGGTTCTGGAGTCGACCGACCTTAGGGACCGGACTTGCAAGGTCGGTCGGGCTCAGTTTACACTACCGAAAATGTTTCTGGAATCGACCGAACTTGGGGACCGGACTTACAAGTTCGGTCAGACCTGTATTTTGTAAAGGAATTAAGTCTCTGGAATCGACCGAACATAGGACCGGACTTGTCAAGTTCGGTCGAGCTTAAATTTCCCTCGGGGAACTCTCGGAATGGACCGACCTTGGGGACCGGACTTGCAAGGTCGGTCGGGGTAGAATTTTCAAACGGTGAAGTGTTCTGGAATGGACCGACCTTAGGTAAGGTCGGTCGGAAGTTCGGGGGCCTAAAAATTTTTTAAAAAAAAGAAATTTTAAATTCTAAGAATGGTAATGGGTAATGAGGTATGCCCTTGGTAGGGTAGTAATGATTGGGACCCTAAGAACTTAAGGAATTAAGTTAAGATTAAGTATAAGTTTTAATGTTTAAAGTTAAGTTTGTAAGACTAAGTGATAAAGACTTGAGAGGTTATTGAATGGAAGTCCTTAGAACTAAGTGAGTTAAGTAAGGTGCAAATAACTAATAACCTAAAAATGAATGAATGTTTTAGGTTTGTGAGTTGGGACCCCGAAGAAGATTAGTCAAACAACGATCGACGGTGAACGGTACAATCCTTTTCGTGACCTGCTTGCTAACGAGGTGTCCCTCGGCTTGTGTGCTATCGTTTATTTGCTTTGACTAAAACAAGATAAAGCATGCAACCGGTTATATGTTCTCGTTGTGATTGTGTTATATTTACACTAACCCGCGAGATTTGAGATTGTTACTAACCAAGTTTAGTACATACTGAGTTAAGATTAAGAGTTAAGTTGATGGCTGTTGGTTAATGCCCGTTGAGGCTTAGCTAGCACATGGTGTTTAAGATGTCTACTAACTGGAACTTGAGTGAGGAAACCCGGGACCGATCTCCGGTCATGCATGCTAAGTGGAAGGGGGGACGGTATCTGAATCAGATCCGCCCTCCGCTTAAGGACTTGTCTTCGGACTTGTAGCCTAGGGCCGGTTGCCGGCTCAGCTACGCTGGACTCCCGTCCAGAGTAGGTGGCATTAAGATGGTGCGGTGGGATCACCTAAATCCCAGGTTTGAATTAAGCTACAACCAATCCCTTCCAGGAAAGGTTTGTATACTGAGATTAAGATTAAGATTGAGATTAAGATTAAGGTAAGGTAAGGAACTGAGATTAAGGAAATGAGGACTAAGGAGGGGGTTACTAACCCACTTGTTAAGGGAACGCTTGAGTCGTTCATTGCTTGTGAACTATATATGTTCATCTGTGGTTATTGTTATTGCACTTCATATTATGTTTGTGTATGTAATCAATTTCCATGCTATCGACAATTAGTCGTCGTAGCCCCGTTAGCTTGGGGGCCATGAGAGGGTGTACCAGCATTCGTGCTGACCCCCTCGGGGGCTATTTTTACACTTGCAGGTAAGAGGCCCATGAGGACGCACTACGAGAGTAGGAGCGGTTAGACTTAGGTGGGGACTTTTATTTTGAGTTCGGGTTGCGCCTGTGCACCCGACTGTTGATATTAAATTGTTGTAAGTTTGAGATTACGTTGAGATTCTAGTACTCGGTTGGTCGTGGGATTGTGGATGTTAATGTTTTGAGCTGGATAAGTATTTTGGTTAAGTATTGTATATATTAAGCCGGTATATTCTAACGATCAGACCGTGGCAAGGTCCAGGTGTTGTTTATTTCCGCTGCGACGTTTTCGATTAAGTGCTAAGATTGCGATAACCACGATAGGCTTTGGATGGGGTGTTACAATGAATTTAGAAACAAGTTGTAAAAGACACAGAGTTAAGACGGGGTTAAACGAGACCGTATATAAATTAAGGTATACGAGGGGTATACCCGTAATTTAATAAGTATAGGAGAAATCATTACTTAAGGTATTTTAATGAAAATACAAGTTATATTGGAAAAAAAATAAATACGTATGATATGGAGTATCATACGGATATACGAAAAGTTTTAGTGTACATGAATAGTATCGTATATGTGAATAGTATACGAATACATGAATAGTAAATACGTATACATGAATAGTAAATACATATATGAATAGTAACTACGTATATATGAATAGTAAATACGAGACGTATATGTGAATAGTAAAATACGTATACGTGAATAGTGAAATACGGTGAATAGTAAAATACGAGGCCGTATAAATGAATAGTAGAATACGAGACCGTATAAATGAATAGTGAAATACGGATGAATAGTGAAAAATACGAAAATCTAATACAAGGTCCGTATAAGTCTAAAGTTGCTAACTGTGCAACTAAATAACTGCTAACGACGTTAGTGTTAATGATTAGAATTGAGCTCGAAAACGCTCCTAAATGAACGAACCCGTTTAACGGTATACTTATACCCGGGTTAACCTAGGAGGTTTAAGTTGAAAAGAGAACCAAATTAGTTCTAAGACAAGGATACTAATACTAGTTCTGGTTACAGATCTAGATAGTCAGAGGCGTTCGGCGGATTAGGCGAACGGGATTAAGAGCTAGCCAATCTCCGGTGTACGGTATGGGATTCTTGTAGCTTGTTTGCTAACGGGGTCTACCTCGGTTTGTGTGCTATGTGTTATTGTGATACGACAACAAGATTAAGCAGAAACCGATCTACTGTATTGTTATTTGTGTCCATTGCACACTAACATACTTGTTCAGAGCTTGTTCATTAACTATGTTTAATAAACAATTGTATAAGGTTATAATACCCTCTATGTTAGTTGGTTAGTACCGAGAGAGGTTTAACTAACAAATTGTCAATGAGACTTCAGCTAACTGGAACTTGGGAGAAGAGGAATCCGGGACTGACTCCGGTCATGCATGTTCAGGTTAGGAGGTCGGCATCTGTATCAGATCTGTCTTCCGCCTAGGGTCGACAAACTGACCCGACCATCTCGAGTGAACAGTTCGATGGGAGGCAAATTCAGGAGGCGCAGGAGGGTCAAGCCTACACCCCTCATAACTTAAGAATTAATGTTTATTAACCCAATGGAGCTAATAACTCATTGGCTAGGGTTACCTTGACCCGACAAAAATAAACAATTCAGTTAGAGAACAACCAGTTCTATTAAGAGAACGGTTGACACTTATAAGGTATGGTCAAACACGAGAACTAAACAATTCTCAGGCCTCAGGAGTTAGAATCTAACTTACTCATTAATGGGCGTCCATTACGACGTTCGATTTATTTGAGCTGTGAATGTTTCACATAAATGTGTTGTTTGTTATCGTACTTCTTATTATTATTTGTATGAATAAACAATTGCATGTATACGACAAAGTAGTCGTGTGTAACCCTGCTAGCTTGTGGGCTGCACGTTTTCTGTACCAGCCATGTGCTGAGCCCCTTGGGGCCTGTGATTTAAACTTTGCAGGTAGGTACCAGACGAGGACTCAACCTGAGAGTAGGAGCGGGTAGAGTACTTCGGGTTGCTTTTACATTTGTTACACGAGTTGTGCATGTACACTCGTTAGTAATTGATGAGATGTTAGTATGATGTATTAGGATATGAGATACTCGATATAAGTTGTGGTTTATGAATTGTAATGTTTTAGATGCTCGAGAAATTATCCGGTTAGTCAGACCGTGACTTGTAAGAGAATAGGCCTAGTTAGTCACGTGGGTGACTAACGGCGGTAACACCAATTTAGTAGAACTTTTCCGCTGCGTTGTTAATGTACGAGATGGACTTAGGGCGACGATCATTGTATTTGGAGATGGGGTGTTACAAAAAGTGGTATCAGAGCGTAGTTACGCTCTGATGACTGGAAATTACCGAGCTTAGGAATTACCGAGTTAGGAACTTTAGACTTTGGGATAAGGGTTGAGTTAGTGCGAGAGGTGCGTTAGTTAGGATTCCCGATGTGTATCGGATATCTATAATACCTGACCCGCCCTCCGCCCCTGGTTCTAAGATACCAGAAATGAACGCCAGAGAGATGACAAGCTTTCTCTTACTCGGGAAAACCCGATCTGGCAATTACTTAGCATTATGCAATACGAGAAGCACCTCGTTATGCAATAGTCTTTCAAGACTTGAAGGTCCTAATTGGAGCGCAACGTTGAACAGGCGCTACCACGGAATCCTACCAATGAGAGAATAATAATTACCGGCAATGGGTCGACATGCTACGCAGTCGATATAACCCCGCCATACCAGTAAGAGAGAAAAGCACTACGAGTGCAATGAGAGGACAAGAGAAGTGACAGAAACACCGGACAACAGTCCAAGGGAGCAATAACAGTGGGATAATACCGCGCAAGAGCATAGGGACTACCTAAAAGTCAATTATGAAGCGGGTAACTCCGAACTACAAAAAAGGGGTTGCAAAGACCTAACTGCAATAGCCAGACGACTACGAATGCATATGCAAGTCATACTCCAAGATAGGACTACGACGTAGTGCCTAAGGAGAGTCAATACTCGATAACCACGAAGGTGTGGAAACGAGAGTGAGAACCAAGGCGAAAGCAAAGAAAAAAGGGTCCCTCAGAAAGAGGAATACCCTGATAAGTAACTATACAATCAAAAGCAGTCAGGAAGCTGCCCAGATAATCAATTAACCAAAGCCAAAAAGGGCAAAGAAGGAGTCCCATGGACTACCACCTACATGGAGTTTAGGAGAATGTACCATTGCCGACGTACACAGTACCGATAGCCCATCTTGCATGGCGCACTTGCCTTGGCAAGTGCCCGCAATGAAGCTTTACAGGAAGCCGTGAAGACCAAATGGTAAAAACCACGGATATAATACATATTAACACCGGATTACAAATCCTTAAGACTGAAGAGCGAAATATGGGAGGGCCTGACGGCCTGACCATGACAACTAAATCAATACACCAGTCAGCAGGGAGCTGGACTTGGTCAGGAAACTAAACGGTGACAACAACAGACAACCGACACTACAGGTAAGAACATCAACCCAAAACCAAGCCTAACCTTGAATGGAAGAACCGAAGAGATTACTCAACAATGTGAGAGACCAGATGTAAGTAATAACCTACAAGGAAGGTATTACGACATACAATGAAGATGGAGGACATAACAACTTTCAATAAAAACGGGATGAATTCCCAGAATAATACCATTAACAGCACTCTTCATTGAAGATATTGATAAACCCAGAAACAGAATCAGAGAAAACAAATTTAAGCAATGACCTACCTAGGATCAAAGACGTGCAATCATGAAAGAGAGAACCTCAAAAGGACTACACCATAGAGTTGGTATAGTTGAGCAGAAAAAGACCCATAAACGATGGTTAGTATTGCTTGCCTAACTCATTAACACCCAAGTATGATTAGTCATTAACGGGTGGCGTAGTCAATGAAAGTTGAACAAAGTATTGACATGGCAGCACATGATAGCCAGGGTAAATATCCGACTTAGACACCTGAAGGCAGAGGCCTAATGAAAACTAATCCTTAATTGCTAAAAGACGCAAGTCTATGAGAGCGAAGTATTGTCACAGACACTGATTAACATCGGATTACCTAAGCGAACTTCCACAGCAGGAAGCGAGATACACAACTTATTGTGAAACCCAATAGTCCAATGATGTGACCAACATTGCAGAGTTCAGAGAACAAGAAATACGTGGATAACCTACAGATGATTAAGAATACAACAGTGAACCGAACACCGGCTATCACTTGAGACTAATCAAGCATTAAGGGCCTACGAGCCAAGGATGTTAAATACATCAGAGCTCGAGGCAGGAAAGCATAAAAGGCTTATCTAGGCCATGAATGAACTACAACTCGTACATACGAGTGGTTATGAAAACCTATACTAAATTGAGGAATTGCCAAAAGGGCACCAATGAGAATGTTGAGATAGTGCTATTGACAGGGGTGGAGAACGAACCATTCCTTTTAGGGTGGGGATACCTCTCCTTGTTGTGAGGCCATGAGTGGGAATAAACCCCTCAAAAAGGGCTTTCACTTCTTAGAGATTGAATACTCTCTATTGGAGAATGGGAACCGTAGACCTTGAAATTACCTTAGAACATTCCAGTTACACATAAATAATATGGAAGGCTGCAGAGACAGACCTCATATCCAACACCCAGGATTTAAGAATCAGCAATCGTCAGAGATAAACATTGTGAGTGCGCAGTATGGCACGTCAAGTGACCAACGCTCAAAAGAGCTTGTGATTCAACGGATGACTTCTTCAGTAACCGGTTAAATTACATGGTAAATAACATCATAAAGGATGAAAGAATGTGAGAGAAATTAGCCTACTTACGAACCTGAGATTGAAGCAGAACACCTTCATATTAAGAGATAACCATTTTATAACACGATACGACAACCGCCAAACATCGAAATTAGAGAACTAGTGTGTTTACACCATGAAAGGGATTGAATAAGACAAGACGTTGAAGTAAAATGAAGAATGCCATCAATGGGCAATATGAGAAGCTAAAGCTACTTCGTAGTGGAGGCCATGAGAATAATACCTATCAGGTAGATTAAGTTACGGTGCACAGCAAAGCAACCACTATATATAGGCCATCAAATATTGACACGAAAGCAATCAGATTTATGAATTAAAAACCCGATGTAAGTTAGGTGATGAAATGGGAGACAGACTGTGCAGTAACGCCAGTAGCCTGGACCATGTGATGAAAGGTTGCACAGGAAGCACACTGTCCATTCCGTAAGGAGCTGGAAGTGCATTCCTAGTGGATCGACTTGAGAAATAAGATAAGAGGCTCTAAGGAAAGAGACCTCAAATTACTAAGGGATCGAGTCCGTACTAAATACAGAAGGTATAATGCAGTTATGAACCCAGTAGATGGATATTCCTTGATTAAGTTCAAGAAGAACGACATGTGCGTTATCATGGAATGATGAAAGAGGAGATCGACAACAGAATACTTCACAAATTAGCTATAACTAAGCGTGTGACGAACACTACGAGTATACTTAAACGAGATGTGGGACGACCGCACTCCAAAGGAGCTTGTGGGCCTGATGGACTTATTTATAAGTTAGTCGGGTAAGTAGCAATGTATCAGTAAGGTACCCCATATATGTAAACGAGTAGTGTAAGGAACACGAGAAGTAGTCGACTCCGTACGACAGTCAGAGATGCAAACTCACACCAGAACAACAAGTTACCGTGAAAATGGAGGAGGAAGAACTCAGTTAAACCAATGAGATTAAAAGAGTCAAAGAACTCATTCCAGGAGGAAACAATTAAGAATTATGAAGTGCGAGAAGCACTAATTAGTAAGTACGAACAGTTTATATGTCTCAAGATTTTGAGGAAACTGTGAAGAGCAATAAGCACTGAACAGTAAGTCCAGATATACAGAAATCTCAGACTGAGGGTCAGTTAGTAGGAAACAATCAGACGCTGGAAGGCGTAATAAGAGCATGAACATCAGATCTCCAGAGAACTGGATAGACAAGCTATAACTCATGAGACCGTGTATAGATAAAGATACCACGCGTCCATTAAGAGACCTTTATTCCTAAATTATAAGGATACAAAGGAGCTGTAAAACATATTGAAGAGGATAGGAAGGGCAAACTAAGCCCCAAGATTATCAGAGTCGCCAGCAGAAGCTAGTGGACCGTATCTTAAAGGTTTGATATCCTAACAAAGGAAAAAAAGGAAGGATGTTGCACATCTTCCAGTCGAAAAAATATACGACTTATCTATCAAATACTTTGGAGCCTTAGAGACTACACTGAACCAGTTGTAAGATTGGTATAAACACCAATAAGAATCCTTGATACAGAGACTAAGCCATTACCATGGTGAAGATCCTCTGACCCAATCATAATGTGAGATAGACTACATGGAACCTAGAATGCTCCATGACACATAAACATCTTGAACCTATGTTCAAGGATGATATAATGTTGATTACGTGGGCGTAATCCATTTTAAGGGGGGTAGAGCGTACAATCGCTTAGCCTATATTTCACGTATTGAGTACGTAACCTACAGTGTGCATAGCACAATACAATTAGTTGTGATGTTTGATACGTGTTATATAAAACATGTATTCATTCTTATGTGGTTGTGGTTATTACGCACACAATTGAATACCAGATGTATTAGAGGACGACCTCGTTAACTTCGGTGCGAGAATTCAGGAAAAGAGGAGTAGAAACTCCAGGGGAATTAAAATCCCTATGATATGTATTGATATGAGACCAAATATGGTAATGTTATGAGGTATGAATGATATGAGACCAAATATGGTAATGTTATGAGGTATGAATCGGTATGAGACCGATGTAGAACCTGGTAGAATTAATTCTCTAAGTAATTGCTGAGAGGTGGATTAAGAATGACTGATGGACTGAGTTCCATAATTTGGAGATGTATTGATTTATGATTATGACTAGAAGGACAAAAGATATAAAATGCTACATGAATAATTATTTGATTGTTTGAAGTTGACGTGGGAGGTAGAACTTGATCTTGGCCAGATCAAGGAAAACTGAACACAAATTGGGGTGAAAGGATAGTTCAACACTGATGCTGATCACATCAGGGTCGGATGATTCCTGAAACTCCCTACAAGTGGTCACAATTAACCACGTTAAGAGTAGATGCAGTAGCATAAAGTGGAATGGAGTTGACATGTATTTTTGGTATTACTCGCTCATGAACTCGAGGACATGAAAACCTTTGTCTCGGACCGGTTACTTGAGGAGTATACACAAAGAAATAATACAAAGAGTATTTTGATTACTAAACATGCAAAAGAAATGTTGTGTGACAATGTGGTAAATAATATATACATATGGCAGACCTTATGAGTCAGAATGCCAATACAGATATTGAGTGATCTATATCTTTTAGTGTGAAGTTACCTGTGTTTCTAAGAGATATATATACATAGGAATTTGGGGACAAAGTTCTTTTAAGGGGGGTAGATTGAAATACCCCAAACCTTATATATATTATTGAACTATCTAATTAGGATATACTAAGGCTAGAACGTGCCTTAGAAACATTAGAAGAAGTGTTAAACAACAATTTACACCAAAACATGCTTTAGGAACAATTAGAGAAAAAGGTTTTTAAAGAGCACAAATAAATTAGGGAACTACCAATAAGTTCCTAAGAGGTTTCAAATGTGAAATACCTCTAAGATTAGTAATACGCATTAAGCGGAATTAGCGTTTAAACCGAAAATGCACCTTAGAGCACAAAAATGTGCTTTAAAGGAAAATGTGTTTTAAGAAACCATATAGATTTCATGACCTCAATAAGGATCCAAAGTGAATTCATAAGTCTTATAATCAAGCTAAGAACATTATGAAACCATTACCAAAGAAAACCAAGTTCAGAAACAACTCAAGACAAAATATGCCATAAAAACCCCTTTAAAGCATATTTTGGATATATTGTCTTAAGAATGAGTCTTGGATGGTTTTAAAGGCTTGATTATATGTGAATGTACTAAAATAAAATAATAAAATTATTTTCAAAGCAAACCAAACTCTAAAAAGAGTTAAGACACAAAAAGGAGCCCGAAAACTCCTTAAAACGTGTTTTTGCAAATTGTCTTCGAAATTGGTTTTGAGTGGCTAGTTGGCCTTGTATACATACTAAAACACATGTATACTACCTAATATAATATTAGTAATTTAATTTGAAGATTTTACCAAAAATTTTACAAATAATATATAACGTGAATAGTAACCTCAAATAGTGCCCATTTAGTCAAATATTGACCAAGAATGGTCAATGGTCAAAATTTGACCATCCTTGGCTGAGTGAGATCGACATGGGTAAGAGGAGAAGGCCAGATGCACAATAATGCTACGTAAAGCAACTAATGAGTCATTTGGAAATTACTATTTACACTTTACTTTACATTATAATATACCTTACTTTTTCCCTTCTTCATTTACCTCTCACGATGCCATTCCTTCCTTTGCTTTATCCCAGCCGATTTTACTTCCTTCCCAGCTCTCTCAACGTGTGTACATGAACAAGGAAGAAACCATTCAAAGTTAATTAATTAAGGTAATGAGTTTAAGCTTGTTTTAGCTCATTTTTCACACCTTATCTTGTAGAAATCATAACTTTCTCATCTTAAGTCCAAATCACAAGCTTGATAGCTCGTTGGAATCCTATTTTCTCGAGCTTTACAACCATAGCTCATGAGCCCCCAGATTCTCAGGCAAAACCACAAAGAAGTGCCTTTGATTCTCGAGGTAAACATTGCCTTCTTGAAAACTTCTTGTTCTTTGGTTTTTGTTACAGCCGATTGGCATGGGATACTAACCCATATTATTCTTCATCTTATTCTATATTTTTGGAGCCAATTTCTCTAGCAAATTGCTGTCAAAATTTCTAAGGAAATCAAGCTTAAATATTAAGCTAATGGTTAATATACAAGGTAAATCCTACAACTACCTATTTCAAGGTTCTAATTGTTGATCTATATATGATCGAACATATTGTTCATCTTATTATTTATTTCTGAAATTTTGGTGATTAATATTCAGTTTTTAGCTTATTAAAAGTTAATGTTTATTAAATCTAAGAATAGATTTATACTCCTTAAGATATAAGCTTTAATATAAGCTATCATAATGCAAGAAAAGAGTTTATAAGTATTACTAGAATTTGTAAGGATTTTGATATATGTAAAGTTAATAATAGATAGTATATGTATACTACAACTTTAGATAATTAAATCTGGTGATTTAGAGATGTTTTAAAATGATTTTTGATGTTCAAAAATCTGTAGGAAAATTAGTTACGAAAATTAGAAATTAATTAGAGTTAAATTGGTTAATAAATGAGTTAGGATAAAAGAAAAGACCACAAGGGTAAAATGGTAATTTCCCAGGTCAAACGTGGTCACTGACAGTTTATGAAGTGTTTAGAGGAGCTAGAATAAAAATTGTAGCAAAGATTAAATTAAAGGATGAAGGAATAAAAAGTTAAGTTAAATTAACTTTAGGGGTAAGGTTGTAAATTATGGAAAGATAGAGGGTTTGACCATAAAGACTGGTCAAACTTGGGTATATTTTGGTAATTGACCAAAAGTATAAAATAAATTAATTAAGTAAGACTTTGGAAGAAATTAGAAATAAAAATAACAAGTTTAGAACTTGTTATGAGTAAAATAGAGATTAAGACAGACAGGAAGATTGCAAATCGTGTAGTGCTCTGAAGCGCGAGGTAAAATATTCCCGTTAGACACTTGAACGCGCCTCACGCGCTCTCTGCTTCCCACCCTCCTGGATTCGTCGTTCTCCTCAGAGCTTCTTCGTTCTCCTCGCCGCCGCCGTGGATAGGTAAGCCCCCCTGCCCTGAGCCGCCCCGAAGCTCCCCGACTGCGCCGCCAGGCCCCAGCCTGGTGGCAAGGTTGCCCCTTCCAGTGCGGTGCTTCCCCCCTCTTCCTCCGAGATGTCCAGGCGCCGACCAGGGACGAGATCCACACCGGCTCTGTCAAGCTCTCCTGGCGCGCCTCCCTTGCCGCCGCCCGTGATTCCTCTCGTCGTTGCTCTCTCCCCCTCTCCGGTCCATGCTCTATCGGAGTCCCCTGTTGGTGAGGTCGAAGCTACGCCCTCTTCCTCTGCTGTGTTGGCGCTCCAGGACGTGGATGGTATCCACACTGCTCCTTCCCAGCTGAGACCGTGTGTTGTTGATGACTCATCCCCAACTGGACCCCCCCAGTCCTTTCCGTTCCAGAATTGGAAATGACTGGATCTGTTGCGCTGCGCCCCAACGTAGATGGAGGTAGTATTTTGACCAATGACCCCGCTGGGGTTTTTAATGCCAGTAGCTTACTTCCTGAATCTGTTGTGAATCCTGAAGTGGGGGTCTGTGTTGTGAATTCCAATTTACAAATTGTGGAGACTGGCGTGCCTGTTTCTGAGCAGTCCTTGGACAATTCTCTTGGTAGCAATCTGACTGCCCCTGCTAATAATGCTCCACAGCCTCTGAATAATGGATGTGGTGTTGCTGCTGTTAACGGTTGTGGTGTTGTTGCTCGTGACAGTCCTAATGGGCTGAGCAATATCTGTAAGCTCCATTCGAATGTTGAGTCAGGTTCCCCAATCAAAGACCCTCAGATCATATTTCATCATAATGGGAGTGTCCAGGTTGTCCCGGAGGAGTGCCCCTCTGAGGCTCCGGCTTTAGACTTGTTCGTTGAGCTTTCGGGCCCCCCTCCTGACTTGGCTCTGCAAAACTATCTCAATCGGGCAGATCCGTGCCCTCCGGTAACTGGGGACAAGGCCTTCCCACCTCTCTCCAGTGTGCAGCCCGTAGGAGGCAAAGTGGGTGATCGAGTTCCCATTGCTAAAAGAACCTCCAGGCCTATCGTCTCGAGCAAAGGAAGCAACCCTAGCTCGACAGGTACCAAATCTAACCCTTCATTTCTTGATATGCTGCTTGCAAAACAAAAGTCGAACTTTGGCATGTCTTTGCGATCAGATAGTTGTGACAATATAGACCATGATAGCCCGTTTGTCTCTATTGTGGAGGAAGACTTAATGCCTGAAATTGACTACTGGAAGAACGCGTTAGTTGGCCATATATGGGGAAAAAATTTGGCTTTAATGTGGTTAGAGAATTTGTGAAAAGAGCATGGAACTTCGTAGCTCCCCTCAAATTCTTCTTCATGATGAAGGATGGTTCCTATTCCGGTTCGATAAAGAGGAGGACCTCCAACAAGTTCTAGACAAGGGCCCCTGGCTCCTGTACTCGTCCCCCTTGGTTCTTAAAAAATGGTCCCCAGACTTTTCCTTTAATCCAAAAGATCTCAATCGCATACCCGTTTGGATCCAGCTTCCTGGCCTCCACACTAGCTTATGGTCCCAATCTAGCCTTCGAAAAATCTGCTCTAAGATAGGCCCTCCTCTGCACACTGATCAACCTACAGCCTCAAAAACTAGGATTTCCTATGCTAGAGTCCTCGTAGAAGTGGACTTCAACCTTGATCTGGTTAGAGATATCGAGATTCGTGCCCCTAGTGGCTCATTGGTCCAGCATGTTGTTTATGAATGGGAGCCAATTACTTGCTCCACATGTAGCCTCCTTGGGCATTCGTCTGCTCGCTGTCCAAGTAATGCTCGCCCGGGACCAACCCGACCAAAGAATTCTCTAGAGTCGAAATCGCACACCCACCGGTCTTACTCTAAGCCTAAGGTCCAGGCTACAAAAGAAAGCCCCCCCCCGGGTTAGACTCACCCACTCGCGCTCTGAAGCCTAACCCGTTAGCTTCCTCAGCTCAACTGATCCCATCTAAGAGTGAGGCTCCCCTGATCGCCGTTACTAAGGTCTCTACCCAATCTACTCTGAATCAACCGCCTAGGGCCCATTCTCTGAGTCCGTTCGCTCACCAGGCCGGTTCCCAAACTTCCAGTACCCTCCCTGGTTCTCCTGACTTTGGACTAGACGGATCGGGCTCCTTCCCCCCCACCCTTAACCCTAAAAGTTTGATGTCCCCCTCTCTTTAGCTTGTTCTAAACCCTGATGTTGAAGAACCTTGGCAGGAGGTGCCCACTAATGCAAGGAGCGCCTCTGATAAGACATTGAAGTCTATCTCTGAGGACCTATCCCTCCAGCTTACCAATTCGTTTGCTATCTTGGATAAGGGCAATGCCCTCCTCGCCCCCTCCTCTACCCCTTTTCTATGAATCTGGCTGTATGGAATGTTAGGGGTTGCAACAATCAACCCAAGCTCCTTGAGATCCAAAAATTTGTGGCTAACAACAATCTTTGTCTGTTTAGCCTCCTCGAAACCCACGTTTCTTTTCAAAATCACCAAGCTATTCTAGCTCGCTTCTTCCCTGCTTGGAGTATTGCCCACAACTATGGGGCACACCAATTTGGGCGCATCTGGATCCTCTACAACCCTTCCATCTTCACCCTCACCCCCCTCCATTGCTCAGATCAAATTCTTTCGTGCAAGGCTTCTATCATAGGTAGCTTTGATTTTACCATCTCTATTGTCTACGGTAGGAACAACCCCAGCCTTAGGGCCCACCTTTGGGAGGATATAATCAGTCTCTCCCACACAATTACTGGGCCGTGGGTTGTAGCTGGGGACTTTAACAATATCCTCTACGCTCAAGATTGGATCAGCACGCGGAGCCCTCCGCCGAGTGACTACCAAGACTTTGCTGAATGTGTTGCCACAGCTGAGTTACAGGACCTCCGGTTCTATGGGCGCTTTCTTACCTGGTGGATCGAATAACCAATACGATCACAGACGCGTCCTAGGGAAAATCGACCGAGTCCTGGTTAACGAGGAGTGGATTCTGAGGTTCCCCACGAGCTTTGCCACTTTCCCCCTCCCTTGATCTCGGACCATAGCCCGATGATAATCACCCTCCCCGCCCCAGCCCCCAGAAGGAGAACATTTAAGTTTCTAAATCTGTGGACCAAGGACCCCTCCTTCCTTCAACTCGTCAAGGGCGCGTGGGACATCCCCCTTAGGGGGAGCCGTATGCACTCTATCGTTCAGAGGCTCCGTCATCTCAGATTCGGGCTCATCTCTCTCCATAGAAAAGAGTATGCCTCCATTGGGGACAAAGGTCAAAGCCTTCGAAATGATCTCGCTGACGTTAAGAAAAGCTTGGACCTCGATCCATGGAACCCAACCTTAATCTCCCAGGAGAAATCCCTGAGGCATAAGCTCCTTGCTAGAGATTCCCATGAGCTTCTTTTCCTCCGCCAGATCTCAAAAACTCGTTGGATAAAGCTAGCAGATTCTAACACTTCCTTCTATCATAGAGCCATAAAAGCGAGAAGGAACAAAAACTCTATAGCATCCATTACAAATGATCAGGGGGATGTGCTCAATACTCCTCAGGACATTGAGACTTGTCTTGTAAACCACTTCCAGCAAACTCTTGGGACTAGAGCAACCCTCGGTCGATCCCTCACTGAGCTTAGCCTAGACAATTGTAGACTATTGGACCATTCATCTTGGGCTTCCCTAACCATGTCGGTTGATAATATCGCTATTAAGTCAGCGCTCTTTTCCATTGGGGATGATAAAGCCCCAGGACCGGATGGTTATTCTGCCAAATTCTTTAAAGCGGCCTGGGCCA
The DNA here is from genome assembly GCA_023374045.1 of Limonium bicolor. Lineage (NCBI taxonomy): Eukaryota > Viridiplantae > Streptophyta > Magnoliopsida > Caryophyllales > Plumbaginaceae > Limonium > Limonium bicolor. Next base: position 86,457 of record JAIOTZ010000104.1, read on the forward strand.
TTATTGGGGACGATGTTTGTAATGCAATTAAAAGTTTCTTCCATAGTGGCAAGATTCTCAAAGAGATTAATGCCACCCTCATCACGCTTATCCCGAAATCGGACAACGCCTCCTCCCCTGGAGATTATAGACCTATCTCCTGCTGTAACACCCTATATAAAATCATCAGCAAAATCCTTGCAGAGATACTCAAGAATGTCCTCCCCTCCCTTGTGAGTACTAGTCAAGGGGCTTCGTTAAGGGCGCCTCATCTCAGACAATATCCAGCTCTGCTCTTGCCTCATGAAAAGCTATCAAAGAATTCATATCTCGCCGCGATGCACTATGAAGATGGACAAAAAGGCTTTCGACACTGTTGACTGGATTTTCCTCCAGGACACCCTCTCCTTCCTAAATTTCCCACCAGAATT
>JAIOTZ010000968.1:0-41581 GCA_023374045.1 Limonium bicolor
TTTCCTGGACTCATTAGGGCTCTATGAAGTACTGAACTAGGAATTCCTATTTGGGCCCGAATCTTTACAAACAGTGGGAGGTGCATGAGTGGAAAACGGTTTCATGAATTGTGGATTGGCACTCGGGCCTGGATGATTTCAGGATGTGGATAGGCACTCGAGCTGGATGAATGAAAGTGAGGCACACAGGCCAAAATGGTTTATAAGTGGGTTGACAATTGGGCGGAATGTATGAGAATGTGGCACTAGGGCGGACCGGAAGATGGTGTAAGATGTGGCACATGGGGCCGGATGTTGTGAGATGTGCACTTGGGCCTAATGTTCAGAGAGTGTGGCACTTGGGCCAGAAAGTTTTTGAAAATGTGGCGCTTGGGCCAAAAGTGTTTGAGGATGTGGCGCTTGGGCCTGAATGTGTTTATGAATGTGGCACTTGGGCCGGAATGATTTAGAATTATGGCACTTGGGCTGAAATGATTTCGGATTGAAGTAAGAAATATAGGCTAGAAGGACTTCTAGACTAGAATGGATGTGTGGGCCTGAATAACCTTAATCTGGAAGTGGAGCAAACGAGCCGAAGGAAGCGATATGGACTGTGAATGGGCCACTGGGCCGAGAGAGAAACCTTGAAGCCTAAGATTTATTTGATTTTCTTGTTAGGCCTTAAGGCCAAAAACTATCCTGAAATCAAATGTTTTACGCTATGGGCCGAAATTCTGGATTGAAAGCGAAGTTTGTGGGCCAAAACTATGAATTGGTCACTGGGCCCAGATGGAATGAGTTATGAGTGTGGTACTTGGGCCGGAATGATTCATGAACTTTGAACTGGTACCTAGGCCGACAAGTTTTAGAGAATGCAGTATTGGAATGTTTTGAGAATTTGGCACCTGGGCCAGAATGTGTTTGGGCTAGAAATAGGGTGCATGGGCCGAAATGATTTCTAAACCATGTCCTAGATGTGAATTGGAATTTGGGGCAAGTAATTGAGATTAGGCTTAAAAATGATACCTATATCTAGGATTTTGGGCCAAAGCCCGACTAGAATAAACCTTGAAATGGAAAGGCCTGGTGGATTTTCATGAACTGCTTTAGGTGGATTTGTTTTTCATGGGTCTGGAACTAAATTGATAATTCAAATTGGGTCGAAAGGGAAATCACCTAAATCAAAACTTTTGGGCCGAAACCCAAATGACTCACATGTTAAACCAAACAGGGCCTTTGAGCCGTAAACAATAAAGCTACCAATTCGGGATGGGCGGAGTTGATGTAGGGGAGGTGCTTGGGGCGTGGGCCCAGGTTACCACAAAGGAATAGGGCTTGCATGCTATTATCTTTGGGCTTCCCCACTCTTTTCACATCACCTGAAGGTGTGCGTCTACGGTCGGGTCTTTAAATGACCAAACATGGGTTGGTAAGGACACTGCCAGGAAAACGCTTGGGGCTAAAGCCCAGGTATTAAGGGGATGTGGTTAGATGACATCCTCATATTTTCCCCCGCTTATTCACATCACCTAAAAGGTGTGAGTCTCTGACAGGGGACCCTCAGACGGGTCCCAGGGTGAAATCGGTTTGCGTGGACAGTCGCTCTCATATGATGCAAAGGTACAGAAAAATTAAAGTACGCACAAAAGCAAACAAACAATGTAATAAAAGCGGTAAAGAAACAATTTTCGAGGTAAGCCCTCTTCCTTAAAATTAAACAAGTGAATATTAAGAATTTTGTCCCTAGTAGAGTCACCAGTCTGTGAGCCTCGATTTTTAAACCCTATCCTATGTTGATTTGAGTTGATTAGGATTTGATCGGGTTTTAGGCCCACTTATAACCTATGTTTAATAACTAAGTCATATAACCATAATTATTAAAACCTAAGCTAGCTCACTAGAACCTATTATGAGTCGCCACCTAATTTTAACCTAGAAAAAATTAGGAAAGGAGAGTTCGGGTTCGGGGGCTTGATATTCAAATTAATTAAGGGTTCAAATTACTTACATTACCCCTCGAAGTCATTTTTCCTCTACTTAGTTCATAACGGCTTATTTCGAAGACGTTTTAACGTAAGTGCATGTTTTTTTATGTTTTTAGCATTTTTTGACAAAAAACAAAAGTGGAAATTAAAAAAAACCTAAACTAGGGTTTCAGAGGCAGAATTAGGTTAAATTTTGATTCCGTCTGTGGCTACGGACCTAATGTCCGTACCCACGGATCCTAGTTAATCTATGTGGAAATAAAATTTGAATTAAACAGAAAACAAAATTTTGATAAGTCGTGGGCCACAGACAGGATGTATGTGGGCCCGGACATTGTTTAGAAAAACCTATGCTTTTGAAAAATTAAAATCCCGCCACCGTCCGTGGGTGTCCGTGGTCCTGGACCATAGGTCCGAGGTCACGGACCACCCACAGACAGGGGTTTTCTGGTGGTTCCTGAAGGTGTTTTTGGCTCAAAATTTATGTACGTGTAGCCTGAGAGATGTACAATACGTTAGTAATCAAAAGATTTTAATTTGAAATCAGAATAATGACGAAACTTAGCACACAAGTTAAAGGGCAGAAACAAAAACGAACAACTATACAGAAGCCGGAAAGAGTTGGTTCGAACCCAAATTTCCATGGAAATTCAGAAAGGTTGTGGGGAGTTAGAAAACTAAGATTCCTACCTGTTTTACCTTCGGATTTGAGGTGCTTCTTCACACCAGGATTCTTTGGAGGCTCCGATGATGCCGGTTCCAGATTGAGTTTGACCCGAGCTTCTGGTTGTTGATTCTTGATGATGTTCTTCACGTTTTGGAGGTGTTTGGTTGATATATGATGATTGTTGAAGTGTTAGGAGTTGAAAAATGTGTTTAGGTGGTGATTTTAGGGGGTTTTTGATGTGATTTCGGTGCTTGGATGTGTAAAAACGTGGGGGACTTGTGACGGCTAGGTTTTCTGACTTTCTAGGGCTCTTGGAGTTCTGATTTGATCAAGGGATAAGGCTCCTTATATAGGCTTCCTTAAAGATAGAAAACATCGGTAAAAACCGTGATTTATCGACGTTTTAGCTCAAGGGCTTCCAAAAAGAATTTGACTATGAAATTTTAAACATGGGTAAAGGATGATATTTCTGATTTTTCCAAAGTGAAATCAAATTTTTTGATATTGGAATATTATTATATTCAATTTCTCATCAGATTGAAATCAGAAATTGTTAGAAAATTATTGGAAATTCGAAAAATCGAAATTCCAACGCCATTATGCCCAAAATGTCATCCTATATCATGGATTAAAATTTCAAAGAATTTTGAATTGATTTGACCCTTCTTTGGAGGAGAGAGAAAGCTCATAGGGGGCTTAGGAGCCTTAAAAAATTACGAAAATGCCCCTGGAGATGACTAAGTTGTCCCTAGTACTCTGAAATGTGCCAATCGAACTGGGAACCTTCACTACTTGACCAAACTAGCCTATTAGTAGAGACTCTCTTCCGGGGGTTAATATTTTGGGTATAACAGATTGCCCCGCGCCAACTAAACTTTGTAATGGAAATGAAAAGGCTAGTTGATGCTTGAGTGATACCCCAAAATTTTGGATCTTAAAAGACCCCGCATGCAGTTGAAAACAAAAAAATTGTGTCGAGCTATTCTAAGGCGCTGACTACCTATGAGTAAAGTGGAAGGATGTCGAGTGATTCTAAGGTGTCGACCACCTAAAGGTAAAAATGAAGTAATGTTGGACTATTCTAAGGCGCCGACTACCTATAATGAATGAGATGATGTCAAGCTATTCTAAGGCGTCGACTACCTATGATGAATGAGATGATGTCAAGCTATTCTAAGACGTTGACTACCGATGATGAATGAAATGATGTCAAGCTATTCTAAGGCGTTGACTACCTATAATGAATGAAATGATGTCATGCTATTCTAAGGCGTTGACTACCTATGATGAATGAAATGATGTCAAGCTATTCTAAGGCGTTGACTACCTACAAGTGATTGAAAATTGTTGTGGGGTCGAGTTCTTCCATTCAGGTGAGTTCGTCTACTCGGATGAGTTCTTCTACTCTCGTGAGTTCTTCTACTCTGGTGAGTTCTTCTACTCGGGTGAGTTCTTCTACTCGGGTGAGTTCATCTACTCGGGGGAGTTCTTCTACTCGGGTGAGTTCTTCTACTCGGGTGAGTTCTTCTACTCTGGTGAGTTCTCCTACTCTGGTGAGTTCTTCTACTCTAATGAGTTCTTCTACTGAGGTGAGTTCTTCTACTCTAGTGAGTTCTTCTACTCTAGTGAGTTCTTCTACTCTGGTGAGTTCTTCTACTCGGGTGAGTTCTTTTACTCTGGGGAGTTCTTCTACTCGGGTGAGTTCTTCTACTCAGGTGAGTTCTTCTACTCGGGTGAGTTCTTCTACTCGGGTGAGTTCTGCTACTTTGGTGAGTTCTTCTACTCTGGTGAGTTCTTCTACTCTGGTGAGTTCTTCTACTGAGGCGAGTTCTTCTACTCTGTGAGTTCTTCTACTCAGGTGTTGGAAGGTGCAAGAATGCAGAGGTGATGGTCTTATGCAAATGATGGAAACTGTTTACTGGAGTGCCAAACATGGCAATGACGATAAGGTGTATGCAATCAAAATGTATGTATGCTACTTGCTTAAAACAAGAAACTGCTGGGAAAGGTGCCAAACATGGCAATGTTGAGGTGTTATGCAGAAATTGTAAAGTGTTTTTTGGAAGCTTGTCCAAAACAAGGAACTGTTGAAAAATGCACCAAACATCGCAATGATGAGGATTGAAAAATGTTAAAAGCAAGATATTGCAAGAATGTGTGCCAAACGTGGCAGTGTTTGAAGAAAAATTGTTTAGGACTAGAAATTACTAACGAAGGTGCCAAACGTGTAGGGGTGGCGATTCGGGTTAATGGGTCGGGTTGAAGCTCACCCATACCCGAACTGATTAAAATTGTATTGACCCATACCTGACCCAATAATATTCGGGTTTCAAATTATCGACCTATACCCAACCCATATAAAATGATTAAACCCATACCCGGCCCATTTAACCCAACATAATTACGCTATACAAAATTTGAAAGACCTGGAATTAAATTTTTTATATGATTGCTCAAACGGAGTTACAAATGAATAAAATCATACATTCAATATGGTAGATATTCCAGAGTTTTCATTATCCTCCGTATTTTTTCTTTTTCCACATACATGTCATGCTTAGTGGCACTTAACAGTAGAAGGTGATGTGTACCGTCTGGGCCAAATATAACTGTATTTTCTCCTTCATAATATAGAATCAAAACATAAACAAAAATCTTCAGAGTACAGAAGAGATAGGACCACAGTGGGAGCTATGGAGGAGAGAGCAGCGCACTGTCTTTTGACAATCCACATAACAAATACTCTTGTTTTTGCTTATTAAAGAAATACAACAAAGTAGTATTATCAATATACAACCTCTCATAAAAAAGATACTACATAATCAGTATTATACTAATAGTAGGTTAGCACTTACTTAGTAATATATTTATATTTTTATCTAATTATTTATTTATTTTAATTTTTAATAAAATAAAATAAACGGGTTGGGTTGACTACGGGTTAGGACTTTAAACCCATACCCAACCCACAAATTTAATAGGCAACCCATACCTGACCCAGTAATTAAATGGGTCAATAATCATGACCCAAACCCGCTATTTTCGGGTTGGGTATGGGTCGGGTTATCGGGTTGGGTAAAAATTACCCCTACAAACGTGGCAGTCTTTGAAGAAAATTCTATCTGCTGAAAAGGAAAGTGAAATTACCATTTCCTGACTAAAGATTTCAGACTTGTAATTTATCTCCAAGGAGATGAACATGCTACCATTGAGGTGTGGTTTTTGATGTGGAGATCTTTTGAGTGATGATCAAGGCATATATGTTGTGTATGATGTGAAGGTAAGGGCTTGTGTGGGCCTGTGTAGTGGTGGTGCAGAGGTAAGGGCTTATGTGAGCCTGTGTGGTGAAGTGGCATTTGTGTGGAGGTAAGGGCTTATATGGGCCTGAGGTGTTTGATGTGGAGGTGGGCTTACGTGTGCCTGTGGTGGGATGGTGGTGCGCAAGCTTTGGGTTTCAATTGGTGTTGTCATGGCAATAGTTAGAACCAACAATTGCCCCCAGTATTTTCCTTAGGACAATCCGAGCTAGAGTTCATGGCAATCAATCGGAACGATCGATTGCCCCCAGTATTTTCTTTGATTAAACGTGCGAACGAGTCTCATCCTCACGGGGTCAAGGATTATGTTTTGATTTTGGTGCTTCCTAACCTACACTCGACGTGTTTGGTGTTTACACTCGTTTCTCACTTTCGGTCATAACTTCTAGACCATTGAATTTGATATTTAATGAATTTACGCATTCGATCTGTTACTTTCACGTGATTGGGTACACAACTACCAAGTCGGAAGTATTTGAGGCTTATAACGTGGCCATGGGGTGAGATGAAAGACAACGGGACCATGGAGGGATGTTTGAGGTATGTGGAGCTTAAAGGGTGACCAAAGCTGCACCTTGCGTCTTCTCTCGGATTCATCTTCCCTGTCTTGAAGTCGTTTAGCTGCTTTTTGTTGACGTTGTTTTTGAGCTTCTGGACTTGGACTTTTGAAGTTGTCCTTTACACCATTTCTCATCTTTTTGTCACTTGGATTTGTTAAGGCATTTCGGGTTTGCCTCTTTGTTTTATCCTTTCTTGACTTCACCTTCGGGGTTCTTGTGTCTCCCGGTTATTTGAGTTTCAAGAGCTGTTTTGATGTGAGCTCTTTGGATCCTATGTCACTCTGGGACCATTTACGGATCACTTCATCATGCTGACAACGGAGTTGCTTCTTTGGACTGATGAGAACATCATCTGAGAGTCGGACTCCTCGCTTCCTTTGGTCACTGGGTCAGACATTCATCATTGTTTTGGTTATTTTGTGGAGTTCATAATATCGAAAAGGGATATATGAAAGGCTCAGCGGGGGTTCCTAGGGTTTAATGTCAGGGTTCACAAGCTTTTGGCTATGTGGTGTTGTACCTAGGTGCTTGGTCATTCCTGATAGTTTTGTATCCGCTCTTTGTTACTTTTCACAGGTCTAAGAGTAAATTTACAAATTATATCCTTCGGTCGGAGTTATGCCGTTTACCTCACCTTTGAATGTGATCTCACTGGAGTCGTGTAAAAATGACACGCTCGTTCACTCATGGTTTTACCACTCAAGACACTCTCGCGAGATTTTCACTCCGAAACTCGTTCACATATTTAAACGAAAGATGAAAGATGACGAACTTCAACTCAGATTGCCCCCAGTATTGATTTGGGGTTTATGACAACAATTTAAAAGATGTGGATTTGGAACCGCTTCGTGGGTTGTTTTGGATGTTTTAGGGTGAGTTGTGATGTTTGGCAAGGCATGTTCAAATTTTGGGAGACAAAATACAGGTCTTTGCATTCGATTGTCGGGAAATAATTATTTCATGAACCATTTTCTCAAAAGAAATTTATGTAAAACAGAATCCCCTTTTTTTACCATTTCGACTTGAAAAAGTCATCCACTTGTGAACATGAGGAAGAAGATGATTTAACAAAATCGATGCTTCTTATTGGTGGTTTGAAAACTATCATTCATTGAAAACTTTGAGTGATGCATTTAAAAGATGAATGTTTTAGCAAGTTATGTAGTAGAATGCATATGAACCCTAAGCCTTCTATTGAACTCGAACTCTACGAACCATCTGACGCCTGCGTGCTGAAGACTCGCGCTCTCGACCATTGGGACGTCGCTGGGATGACCGTGATCGCCTTCTTCCTGGACTCATATTAGGCTCTATGAAGTACCTGAACTAGGAATTCCTATTTGGGCCCGAATCTTTTACAAACAGAATGGGAGGTGCATGAGTGGAAACGGTTTCATGAATGTGGATTGGCACTCGGGCCTGGATGATTTCATGGATGTGGATAGGCACTCGAGCCTGGATGAATTGAAAGTGAGGCACACAGGCCAAAATGATTTATAAGTGGGTTGGCACTTGGGCCGGAATGTTATGAGAATGTGGCACTAGGGCCGGAATATGTTGTGAGATTGTGGCACTTGGGCAGGAATGTTGTGAAGATGTGACACTTGGGCCTAATGTTCAGAGAGTGTGGCACTTGGGCCAGAAAGTTTTTGAAAATGTGGCGCTTGGGCCAAAAGTGTTTGAGGATGTGGCGCTTGGGCCTGAATGTGTTTGTGAATGTGGCACTTGGGCCGGAATGATTTAGAATTATGGCACTTGGGCCGGAATGATTTCGGATTGAAGTAAGAAATATGGGCTAGAAGGACTTCTAGACTAGAATGGATGTGTGGGCCTGAATAACCTTAATATGGAAGTGGAGCAAACGAGCCGAAGGAAGCGATATGGACTGTGAATGGGCCACTGGGCCGAGAGAGAAACCTTAAAGCCTGAGATTTATTTGATTTTCTTGTTAGGCTTTAAGGCCAGAAACTATCTTGAAATCAAATGTTTTACGCTATGGGCCGAAATTATGGATTGAAAGTGAAGTTTGTGGGCCAAAACTATGAATTGGTCAGTGGGCCCAGATGGAATGAGTTATGAGTGTGGTACTTGGGCCAGAATGATTCATGAACTGTGAACTGGTACCTTGGCCGACAAGTTTTAGAGAATGCAGTATTGGAATGTTCTGAGAATTTGGCACCTGGGCCAGAATGTGTTTGGGCTAGAAATATGGTGCATGGGCCGAAATGATTTCTAAACCATGTCCTAGATGTGAATTGGAATTTGGGGCAAGTAATTGTGATTAGGCTTAAAAAATGATACCTATATCTAGGATTTTGGGCCAAAGCCCGACTAGAATAAACCTTGAAATGGAAAGGCCTAATGGATTTTCATGAACTGCTTTAGGTGGATTTGTTTTTTCATGGGCCTAGAACTAAATTGATAATTCAAATTGGGCCGAAAGGGAAATCACCTAAGTCTAAACTTTTGGGTCAAAGCCCAAATGACTCACATGTTAAACTAAACAGGGCCTTTGAGCCGAAAACAATAAAGCTACCAATTCGGGATGGGCTGAGTTGATGTAGGGGAGGTGCTTGGGGCGTGGGCCCAGGTTACCACAATGGAATAGGGCTTGCATGCTATTCTCTTTGGGCTTCCCCACTCTTTTTACATCACCTGAAGGTGTGCGTCTACGGTCGGGTCTTTGAATGACCAAACATGGGTTGGTAAGGACACCGCCAGGAAAACGCTTGGGGCTAAAGCCCAGGTATTAAGGGGATGTGGTTAGACGACATCGTCATATTTTCCCCTGCTTATTCACATCACCTAAAAGGTGTGAGTTCCTGACAGGGGACCCTCAGACGGGTCCCAGGGTGAAATCGGTTTGCGTGGACAGTCACTCTCATATGATGCAAAGGTGCAGAAAAATTAGAGTATGCACAAAAGCAAACAAACAATGTAATAAAAGTGGTAAAGAAACAATTTTCGAGTTAAGCCCTCTTCCTTAAAATTAAACAAGAGAATATTAAGAATTTTGTCCCTAGTAGAGTCACCAGTCTGTGAGCCTCGATTTTTAAACCCTATCCAATGTTGATTTGAGTTGATTAGGATTTGATCGGGTTTTAGGTCCACTTATAACCTAAGTTTAATTACTAAGTCATATAACCATAATTATTAAAACCTAAGCTAGCTCACTAGAACCTATTATGAGTCGCCACCTAATTTGAACCTAGATCAAATTAGGAAAGGAGAGTTCGGGTTCGGGGGCTTGATATTCAACTTAATTAAGGGTTCAAATTACTTTCATTACCCCTCGAAGTCATTTTTCCTCTACTTAGTTCATTAACGGCTTATTTCGAAGACGTTTTAACCTAAGTGCGTGTTTTTTTATGTTTTTAGCATTTTTTGACAGAAAATAAAAGTGGAAATTAAAAAAACCTAAACTAGGGTTTCAGAGGCAGAATTAGGTTAAATTTTGATTCCGTCTGTGGCTACGGACCTAATGTCCGTACCCACAGACCCTAGTTAATCTATGTGGAAATAAAAGTCGAATTAAACAGAAAACAAAATTTTGATAAGTCCTGGGCCACAGACAGGATGTTTTTGGGCCCGGACATTGTTTAGAAAACCTATGCTTTTGAAAAATTAAAATCCCACCCCCGTCCGTGGGTGTCCATGGTCCTGGACCATAGGTCTGAGGTCACGGACCACCCTTGGACAGGGGTTTTCTGGTGGTTCCTGAAGGTGTTTTCGGCTCAAAATTTATGTACGTGTAGCCTGAGAGATGTACAATACGTTAGTAATCAAAAGATTTTAATTTGAAGTCAGAATAATGACGAAACTTAGCACACAAGTTAAAGGGCAGAAACAAAAACGAACAACTATACAGAAGCCGGAAAGAGCTGATTCGATCCCAAATTTCCATGGACGGTCAGAAAGGTTGTGGGGAGTTAGAAAACTAAGATTCCTACCTGTTTTACCTTCGGATTTGAGGTGCTTCTTCACATCAGAATTCTTTGGAGGCTCCGATGATGCCGGTTCCAGATTGAGTTCGACCCGAGCTTCTGGTTGTTGATTGTTGATGATGTTCTTCACGTTTTGGAGGTGGTTTGGTTGATATATGATGATTGTTGAAGTGTTGGGAGTTGAAAAATGTGTTTAGGTGGTGATTTTAGGGGGTTTTTGATGTGATTTCGGTGCTTGGATGTGTAAAAACGTGGGGGACTTGTGACGGCTAGGTTTTCTGACTTTCTAGGGCTCTTGGAGTTCTGATTTGATCAAGGGACAAGGCTCCTTATACAGGCTTCCTTAAAGATAGAAAAATCCGGTAAAAACCGAGATTTATTGACATTTTAGCTCAAGGGCTTCCAAAAGGAATTTGACTATGAAATTTTAAACATGGGTAAAGGATGATATTTCTGATTTTTCCAAAGTGAAATCAAATTTTTTGATATTGGATTATTATTAAATTCAATTTCTCATCAGATTCAATCAGAAATTGCTAGAAAATAATTGGAAATTCGAAAAATCGAAATTCCAACGTCATTATGCCCAAAATGTCATCCTATATCATGGATTAAAATTTCAAAGAATTTTGAATTGACTTGACCCTTCTTTGGAGGAGAGAGAAAGCTCATAGGGGGCTTAGGAGCCTTAAAAAATTACAAAATGCCCCTGGAGATGACTAAGTTGTCCCTAGTACTTTGAAATGTGCCAATCGAACAGGGAACCTTCGCTACTTGACCAAACTAGCCTATTAGTAGAGACTCTCTTCTGGGGGTTAAAATTTTGGGTATAACAGATTGCCCCCCGTCAACTAGACGTTGTAATGGAAAAGAAAAGGCTAGTTGATGCTTGAGTGATACCCCAAAATTTTGGATCTTAAAAGACCCCACATGTAGTTGAAAACAAATAAATTGTGTCGAGCTATTCTAAAGCGCTAACTACCTATGAGTAAAGTGGAAGGATGTCGAGCGATTCTAAGGTGTCGACCACCTAAAGGTAAAAATGAAGTAATGTTGGACTATTCTAAGGGGCCGACTACCTATAATGAATGAGATGATGTCAAGCTATTCTAAGGCGTTTAATACCTATGATGAATGAAATGATGTCAAGCTATTCTAAGGCGTTGACTACCTATAATGAACGAAATGATGTCAAGCTATTCTAAGGCGTTGACTACCTATAATGAATGAAATGATGTCAAGCTATTCTAAGGCGTGGACTACCTATGATGAATGAAATGATGTCAAGCTATTCTAAGGCGTTGACTACCTACAAGTGATTGAAAATTGGTGTGGGGTCGAGTTCTTCCATTCAAGTGAGTTTGTCTACTCGGATGAGTTCTTCTACTCTGGTGAGTTCTTCTACTCCGGTGAGTTCTTCTATTCGGGTGAGTTCTTCTACTCGGGTGAGTTCTTCTACTCAGGGGAGTTCTTCTACTCGGGTGAGTTCTTCTACTCGGGTGAGTTCTTCTACTCTAGTGAGTTCTCCAACTCTGGTGAGTTCTTCTACTCTTGTGAGTTCTTCTACTCTAGTGAGTTCTTCTACTCTGGTGAGTTCTTCTACTCTGGTGAGTTTTCTACTCGGGTGAGTTCTTTTACTCTGGGGAGTTCTTCTACTCGGGTGAGTTCTTCTACTCTGGTGAGTTCTTCTACTCTGGTGAGTTCTTCTACTTTGGTGAGTTCTTATACTCTGGTGAGTTCTTCTACTCTGGTGAGTTCTTCTACTGAGGTGAGTTCTTCTACTCTGTGAGTTCTTCTACTCAGGTGTTGGAAGGTGCAAGAATGTAGAGGTGATGGTCTTATGCAAATGATGGAAACTGTTTACTGGAGTGCCAAACATGGCAATGACGATAAGGTGTATGCAATCAAAATGTATGTATGCTACTTGTTTAAAACAAGAAACTGCTGGGAAATGTGCCAAACATGGCAATGTTGAGGTGTTATGCAGAAATTGTAAAGTGTTTTTGGGAAGCTTGTCCAAAACAAGGAACTGTTGAAAAATGCACCAAACATCGCAATGATGAGGATTGAAAAATCGTTAAAAGCAAGATATTGCTAGAATGTGTGCCAAACGTGGCAGTGTTTGAAGAAAAATTGTTTAGGACTAGAAATTACTGATGAAGGTGCCAAACGTGTAGGGGTGGCGATTCGGGTTAATGGGTCGGGTTGAAGCTCACCCATACCCGAACTGATTAAAATTGTATTGACCCATACCCGACCCAATAATATTCGGGTTACAAATTATCAACCCATACCCAACCCATATAAAATGATTAAACCCATACCCGGCCCATTTAACCCAACATAATTAGGCTATACAAAATTTGAAAGACCTGGAATTAAATTTTTTTTTATGATTGCTCAAACGGAGTTACAAATGAATAAAATCATACATTCAATATGGTAGATATTCCAGAGTTTTCATTATCCTCCGTATTATTTCTTTTTCCACATACATGTTATGCTTAGTGGCACTTAACAGAAGAAGGTGATGTGTACGCGTCTGGGCCAAATATAACTGTATTTTCTCCTTCAGAATATAGAATCAAAACATAGACAAAAATCTTCAGAGTACAGAAGAGATAGGACCACAGTGGGAGCTATGGAGGAGAGAGCAGCGCACTGTCTTTTGACAATCCACATAACAAATTCTCTTGTTTTTTGCTTATTAAAGAAATGCAACAAAGTAGTATTATCAATAAGCAACCTCTCATAAAAAAGATACTACATAATCAGTATTATACTAATAGTAGGTTAGCACTTACTTAGTAATATATTTATATTTTTATCTAATTATTTATTTATTTTTATTTTTAATAAAATAAAATAAACTGGTTGGGTTGACTACGGGTTAGGACTTTAAACCCATACCCAACCCACAAATTTAATAGGCAACCCATACCTGACCCAGTAATTAAATGGGACAATAATCATGACCCAAACCCGCTATTATCGGGTTGGGTATGGGTCGGTGCAGACGTAATATTTTGAGTGGTTTAAGTGGTGTAATTAAAATTAAAGAAAGAAATTAAAACCCAAAATAAACGTCGGGCTGCAAACAAATCCCGGTCGCAGTAGTATAGTGAAAATGTAAGCGACCGGATATCGAACCACGGACTAATGTACATATTATAGTACCTAAGCGTGTCACAAAGAGGGGGATTAATTGACTTGTTAAATATAAATAAAAACAGTTAACAAAATTAACTAAGTAAGCAAATTAACTAAACGGGACTCTGGTTCAGATTAATATTATCTGCTCTTTCATGCTATTCCTACTGGTTTAATTATAATTGTTTGGCAAAATTCCTTAAATTATCCTAAGGACTAAGTCATAGCCTCATAAGAACTCGTTTACCAGAAATGCTCGGTCTAATCAAGGTTCGAGCACTCTTATGTAAACGGACATTAAATTCCAGGAAATATAATTGCATCTGAAAATACTAACTCATTAAATCATAATAGAGCTTTCTCCAGATTTACGGCTTAATCAACCTATCTATTTATCACCTGGTCTGATCAAATAGACTTAGCAAGCAATTTAATAAACTCATGACATTTATTAAAAAGGCAAGAGATAAGCTTTAAGCGTAACAAACTTCATTAAATTAAAACCAAAAAACATTGCATAATTAATACAGAATATAATAATTATTCCCAAAGCGAACGTAAACTAGCCTAACATATTAAATAGATAGACACAGACAAGAGTAATAGAAATCATCCGTAATCACTCCGGCTCACTCTCTATTTTGTGTACGTAGGGCTAGAGGTGATTTAGTGGACTGTAAAATAAATAAAATGGAGAAGGCGGAAGGAGGAGAAATGAGATGGTGTGTGAGTTGGAACTCCAGAGGAACCACGGAAGGAGCCTCCGGAAGGACCCTCAGTAAGGACGAACGAGGCTCGTATTTATAGAGGAAGAAGAACAGAGCAGCAACTCATTAGCTCACTGATTGAGCTCGTTGATTGCAGCTCCCCCATTGATTGCAGCTATTGATTGCGCAGGGGACAGGGCTGAAACACGTGCGTGATTTCTGGTAGGCGCCGGCTCAAGTTGCAGAGACATCGCTAGATAAGTAGCGGTCTCCTCTATCGTGTCCGCACAATAACAAGCGGTACTCTCTATTCTTGTCCGCCTCGCGGTTGCATTAGAGTTGTCCGCCTCTTAAGTGGCGGTACTCTCTATGTTGTCCGCCTGATAAGGAGGCGGTCGCCTCTCGTTTCTCCTCTGTGTCTCGTCCGCCTTGTTATGTGGCGGTTGCGAGAGAGTGGTCCGCCCCTTAATGGGCGGTTGCATGCAATTCATGCGTGCATGTTGTTACCATCTTTAATCCCTTATAAACATATGTATGTTTTAGGTATTTTTCCTACAATTTAACACATAAAATACATCAGTAAATATAACAACATATTTATAGGAAAAACCCTAGATAAGTGAGAAACATTACTAAAAATGCTACAATTAATAAGGTGATTAAACCCAAAAAGTCTATATGTTTTGCACTTATAAAACTTCCTCACACTTGACTTTTGCTTGTCCTCAAGCAAATAAGGAATTAATTATCTCTAAGCCAAATAATAAAACAAGATTAAATAAGTGTAGAAGGGAATTTAGACAAAGTGACAATTGAGAGAATAATTCTGCTCTTAGAAGTAGGTTTTAGCAAACAGTGAAAAAGAACAATTTAATAAAAGCATAGAAAATTTAACTGCAGAAAACAAGTTAGATTAACCTGGGATTTTCCAACCAATTTCATTCACTAACCCGGGATGACAAGGGGTGTGAAGTAATGCCTTATTCCGCAATACCTTTCAACACCACGTACTCATGTTCATAAACATAAATTGCAATTTTTATTTACATTTTTTTTAATGTGCAAATTGTATAGACAAAGCACATATTATTTATATAATATATTTTTTAATTGCATTATTTTTCTGTACCCCAGACTTTTCTCTCTATCCTTGTAGTGGTGTTGGGTCTTCTATCCCAGGTCACGAGACCTTAGGTAGATAGGTGTTAAAGCACCCCAAAGAACTTAATAACCGGATAGACGAGGCCTGTTTTTGGTTAGAAAAATTCATAAACAGCGGAGTACCTTGTCTTTATCCTTTTCTTTCCTTGACTTTCCACATATTTCCACAATCCCAAGCTAAACTAAATTGGTTTTTACAATCAGCAGATCTATCATATTTGAGTAAAAATAGAGTATTTTGAAGGAAAATAATTTTATACAAACTCCTTTAAAATAAAACTACCTTTCAGTTGTCACTTGACATAATTTCAGACACTCCTACAATTATTTATCTCATTTTTACCATTTTTTTAAATTTAGGCAGTTTAGAGTAGCAAAAAGTGAGTGTGGCATTATCGAACTACTGTCATAATTTCAGGGAAAGGTCTCTCCTTCCTCACACTTAAGAGGAGCAATGTCCTCATTGTTCAGAATTTAAATCAAGAAAATGACCTTTCAAATTATGACAGACTCATAAAGGATTAAATAAAGGTTGAACATTAATATAATAATTGAGGAATTGAAACTCCCCTTGTATCGTAGATTGAGGAAGGTATCCTTCCTCACACTTAGAGCTTTGACAGGGGTGAGACGTTCCTCACACTTGAGTTGCGCAAGTGTTCAACCGAAGATATTGAAATGCCAAAGCAACTGAGGTTGCTTTCCAAAGGTGAGTTCAGCTATATATTCAACATCGAATTTGTTCTGAAAAGAAAATCATATATAGCCAGCAGAACTCCAATTGAACCAAAAGAAAATCATAAAATAAAAAACATAAATAAAAATTCATAAAATAAAAACATAAAGTAAACCACACTGTTACCTTCCTGAATATATCAAATGTTAGCACAAGGTTTAAACAGTAATAGCCTACAAAAAGTCAGAGAAATATAAAATGAAATTAAAATAACAAGAAAATAAAATAAATAAAATCACTGTGGTGGTGGTGGAGGCTGTGCAGGTCCCTGGCCTGACTGAGCGAGGAGACGCTCTAGGAGCTGAGCGGTCTGCGCATTCTGCTGCGCTGTCTGTGCATGCATCTCATCGGTCCAAGCGCTGTATCACCCTCTGCTCAAAGCTCTCAAACCTCTGATGGAAGGTCTGGAACTGAGCCTGTAGATCTGTCGAGTAAGGTACAGGAGCAGGGGTCTGCATCATATCAGTAGTCGGCCTATAAGGCTCCTCTCCCTGTGCGGACGGTGGGTCAGGATCGGCTGAGTGTGTAGCTCCAGTAGAGGTCCCCGCTGCTGTAGATGATGCAGAGGAAGACCGAGCAGCGGCACTCCTAACCCAAGTACCGTCATCTGAGCGCATAAAGCCCCAGCTCCGCACAGTCAGTAGCGCTTCGTGGACGAAGATCTAAAGTCTCCCTGAACTCTGCTGAGAATGGGACAGAACCGATAATGTGGAGACTGAGGAAGAAGGGAAAAATGGGAGTGATCTTCTTCTTCGTCGCCTCATGTAGGAGACCAATTATAGAGCTGGCCGAAGACGTGGCTGAGAGAGCGCTGAGCGGGTGGAAATGGACCTAGGAAGTAGTCAAGTAAGGCACAATCCTCATCAGTAGCATCATGCGCCCCAGATGGGCGAATCTGATGACTGAGGATCTCCAGGAGAAGCCTCTGAGTCAGCGTGGGGAAGCTAGCGAACGGGAGGACATCCTTCTCCTCCTCCCCTCTACGTCGGGTCCTCCGACCTACAGCCTGAAGCCACCTGGACTTCGACCTCTGCAAGTACTCCTCTGTGAATCCTCGGATATCACCAGGACCATCCGGGATGTGCAGGAGAGAAGTGAAAGTCGAGGGTGTGATCTCCACGGGGTGACGGCGTATATAAGAAGTAATGCTCATATCGCCTGCCCGGGCATTAGCATAAAACTCTCGAGCTAAGTCCGGAGCAAAGACTCCCTCTCCTAACCTTAGGACCTCTGAAAGTCCTAGCCTGGCAAATAGAGTATCCACCCCTGCAGCCTTTAGCACCGCAGGCTCAAATTTCCTCTCTATAACAAAGTCCTTGCCCTGATCGAACCAGGCACGAGCCTCTACTGAGACAAAACCATCGTCCTGAAGACGAGGTGCAGAAGAAGATGATGCTCCAGAGCAATCGCCACCACGAATACGAGGCATACTAATATAGTATTTAAAATTAAAGGCAAACAACATTAACAGCATAACAATAAAATATTAAATATCAAACAAAGTAATAACAATAACATGAAAATTTAACGAAATATTAGCAACATAAAAATCAACAAAAATTATCAAACAAATAAAAATAAAAATAACAACATTAAAAATTAACAAAAATTAACAAGCAAATAGGAATATGAAAAATAAATAACAACGACATTAAGATTTAACAAATATTATTAAACAAAAATCAACATAAAAACTAATATTAATAGCAACATAAATATTAATATTAAGAATAACATAAAAATTAATATTATTAACAAAGCATTAATATTAGACATAAACATTTTCATAATTAAAACAAAGATAGAAAACTAGTAAAATAATTATAATAACACAAACAAAAATACAAATAAAAATAAACAGTTAAATTCTGTCGAAAATTCGACAGAGTTTCCCCTAAATTTCTTTGATTCTCCACAAAAATTTCAGTCAGATTCAAGGTTTTTAGTACCGTTACCTATCAAATCTGTAAATAATAACCTAGAATCATAATCTATTTTTCGTTTAATAATCAAGGCTAAATAAAATTGAATAATGCTAGTTCTAACAATGAATTTTCGTAACTAATATTCTTCAATTTTAGAATTCATCAAAAACACCCAATCTAAGTGTAATAAGTGAAGATTTAACCTTGTATATGTAGATTATGATTAATATAGGACAAATTCGAGACAAATCTAGCAATTAGAATTCGAAATTTCGAATTTAAGGAATTAGGGATTCGAAACTCAGACCTCAATTTCTCCTAATGTAGTTCACCATTTACAAATTTGAAGCTATAGAAACGTAAGGAATTGAAAAAACGAGCGTTTTGGTACCAACCTTGTAAAATTTGATGAAGAAATGAGGAACTTGTGTTGATTTGAAGGGGGAGGCGATTTGCGCAAGGCTTTGTTCTTCTCTCGGGCTGGCTCGAGCTCGAACTGGAATTGGGGAAGAACTGGAATGGAAAACGCAGTTCAGCCCTCTTTTTTTTCTATTCTGAAGCACGACCGCCTCGCGGTTGTGTGTGTGGCGTCCGCAAGTTAAGTGGCGGACAAGAGTGTGGAGTCCGCTTGCAAACGGGGCGGTTGTGTGCTGTGAGACCGCCAGGCGGTTGCCTGTGTGCAGTCCGCTTGATATCTGGCGGACCAGGAGGCGGAACCGTGTGTGGAGTCTGCGAGGTAAGTGGCGGACTAGAGGCGGTTCGCTTCATTTTTTTTTCGATTTCTTCCTTATTTTAACTACAAATAAAACACTAAAAATCATATAATATATGTTAGAAATAAAAATGACATATAGATATAAGTTAGCAATTAGATAACATAAATTATAAGTTAGTAGTTAATTTACATAAAATTAAATGTTAGAGACAATTGAAATTAAATGTTAGAGACAATGGAAATTAAATGTTAGAGGTTAGAATTAGATGTTAAAAGTTAGATGTCCGAAGTTAGATGTCCGAAGTCAGGTATCCAAAGTCATATGTCCAATTTAATATTAACAGATTATTAGAGGATTAATATTAACAAAATATAGTAGATAATTAATATTAACATCAAACAAAATATTATGGACATAATATTAACAGATTAAAAAGAACAAAATATTTATAATTAAACAGGTGAATAATCCGGAGCTTAGGAACTAGAATAAATCTAGTCCCCGGCAACGGCGCCATTTTGCAGACGTAATATTTTGAGTGGTTTAAGTGGTGTAATTAAAATTAAAGAAAAGAAATTAAAACCCAAAATAAACGTCGGGCTGCAAACAAATCCCGGTCGCAGTAGTATAGTGAAAATGTAAGCGACCGGATATCGAACCACGGGACTAATGTACATATTATAGTACCTAAGCGTGTCACAAAGAGGGGGGATTAATTGACTTGTTAAATATAAATAAAAACAGTTAACAAAATTAACTAAGTAAGCAAATTAACTAAACGGGACTCTGGTTCAGATTAATATTATCTGCTCTTTCATGCTATTCCTACTGGTTTAATTATAATTGTTTGGCAAAATTCCTTAAATTATCCTAAGGACTAAGTCATAGCCTCATAAGAACTCGTTTACCAGAAATGCTCGGTCTAATCAAGGTTCGAGCACTCTTATGTAAACGGACATTAAATTCCAGGAAATATAATTGCATCTGAAAATACTAACTCATTAAATCATAATAGAGCTTTCTCCAGATTTACGGCTTAATCAACCTATCTATTTATCACCTGGTCTGATCAAAATAGACTTAGCAAGCAATTTAATAAACTCATGACATTTATTAAAAAGGCAAGAGATAAGCTTTAAGCGTAACAAACTTCATTAAATTAAAACCAGTAAAAACATTGCATAATTAATACAGAATATAATAATTATTCCCAAAGCGAACGTAAACTAGCCTAACATATTAAATAGATAGACAGAGACAAGAGTAATAGAAATCATCCGTAATCACTCCGGCTCACTCTGCTATTTTGTGTACGTAGGGGCTAGAGGTGAATTTAGTGGACTGTAAAATAAATAAAATGGAGAAGGCGGAAGGAGAGAAATGAGATGGTGTGTGAGTTGGAACTCCAGAGGAACCACGGAAGGAGCCTCCGGAAGGACCCTCAGTAAGGACGAACGAGGCTCGTATTTATAGAGGAAGAAGAACAGAGCAGCAACTCATTAGCTCACTGATTGAGCTCGTTGATTGCAGCTCCCCCATTGATTGCAGCTATTGATTGCGCAGGGGACAGGGCTGAAACGCGTGCGTGATTTCTGGTAGGCGCCGGCTCAAGTTGTAGAGACATCGCTAGATAAGTAGCGGTCTCCTCTATCGTGTCCGCACAATAACAAGCGGTACTCTCTATTCTTGTCCGCCTCGCGGTTGCATTAGAGTTGTCCGCCTCTTAAGTGGCGGTACTCTCTATGTTGTCCGCCTGATAAGGAGGCGGTCGCCTCTTGTTTCTCCTCTGTGTCTCGTCCGCCTTGTTATGTGGCGGTTGCGAGAGAGTGGTCCGCCCCTTAATGGGCGGTTGCATGCAATTCATGCGTGCATGTTGTTACCATCTTTAATCCCTTATAAACATATGTATGTTTTAGGTATTTTTCCTACAATTTAACACATAAAATACATCAGTAAATATAACAACATATTTATAGGAAAAACCCTAGATAAGTGAGAAACATTACTAAAAATGCTACAATTAATAAGGTGATTAAACCCTAAAAAGTCTATATGTTTTGCACTTATCAGTCGGGTTATCGGGTTGGGTAAAAATTTTCACCCCTACAAACGTGGCAGTCTTTGAAGAAAATTCTATCTGCTAAAAAGGAAAGTGAAATTACCATTTCCTGACTAAAGATTTCAGACTTGTAATTTATCTCATAGGAGATGAACATGCAACCATTGGGGTGTGGTTTTTGATGTGGAGATCTTTTGAGTGATGATCAAGGCATATATGTTGTGTATGATGTGAAGGTAAGGGCTTGTGTGGGCCTGTGTAGTGGTGGTGCAGAGGTAAGGGCTTATGTGAGCCTGTGTGGTGAAGTGGCATTTGTGTGGAGGTAAGGGCTTATATGGGCCTAAGGTGTTTGATGTGGAGGTAAGGGCTTACGTGTGCCTGTGGTGGGATGGTGGTGCTCAAGCTTTAGGTTTCAATTGGTGTTGTCATGGCAATAGTTAGAACCAACAATTGCCCCCAGTATTTTCCTTAGGACAATCCGAGCTAGAGTTCATGGCAATCAATCGGAACGATCGATTGCCCCCAGTATTTTCTTTGATTAAACATGTGAACGAGTCTCGTCCTCACAGGGTCAAGGCTTATGTTTTGTTTTTGGTGCTTCCTAACCTACACTCGACGTGTTTGGTGTTTACACTCGTTTCTCACTTTCGGTCATAACTTCTAGACCATTGAATTTGATATTTGATGAATTTACGCATTCGATCTGTTACTTTCACGTGATTGGGTACACAACTACCAAGTCGGAAGTATTTGAGGCTTATAACGTGGCCATGGGGTGAGATGAAAGACAACGGGACCATGAAGGGATGTTTGAGGTATGTGGAGCTTAAAGGGGTGACCAAAGCTGCACCTTACGTCTTCTCTCGGATTCATCTTCCTTGTCTTGAAGTCGTCTAGCTGCTTTGTGTTGACGTTGTTTTTGAGCTTCTGGACTTGGACTTTTGAAGTTGTCCTTTACACCATTTCTCATCTTTTTGTCACTTGGATTTCGTTAAGGCATTTCGGGTTTGCCTCTTTGTTTTATCCTTTCTTGACTTCACCTTCGAGGTTCTTGTGTCTCCCGGTTTTTTGAGTTTCAAGAGCTGTTTTGATGTGAGCTCTTTGGATCCTGTGTCACTCTGGGACCATTTGCAGATCACTTCATCATGCTGACAGCGGAGTTGCCTCTTTGGACTGATGAGAACATCATCTGAGAGTCGGACTCCTCGCTTCCTTTGGTCACTGGGTCAGACATTCATCATTGTTTGGGTTATTTTGTGTTGTTCATAATTTTGAAAAGGGATATATCAAAGGCTCAGCGGGGGTTCCTAGGGTTTAATGTCAGGGTTCACAAGCTTTTGGCTATGTGGTGTTGTACCTAGGTGCTTCGTCATTCCTGATAGTTGTGTATCCGCTCTTTGTTACTTTTCACAGGTCTAAGAGTAAATTTACAAATTATCTCCTTCGGTCGGAGTTATGCCGTTTACCTCACCTTTGAATGTGATCTCACTGGAGTCGTGTAAAAATGACACGCTCGTTCACTCATGGTTTTACCACTCAAGACACTCTCGCGAGATTTTCACTCCAAAACGCGTTCACATATTTAAACGAAAGATGAAAGATGACGAACTTCAACTCAGATTGCCCCCAATATTGATTTGGGGTTTATGACAACAATTTAAAAGATGTGGATTTGGAACCGCTTCGTGGGTTGTTTTGATGTTTTAGGGTGAGTTGTGATGTTTGGCAAGGCATGTTCAAATTTTGAGAAACAAAATACAGGTCTTTGCATTCGATTGTCGGGAAATAATTATTTCATGAACCATTTTCTCAAAAGAAATTTATGTAAAAAAGAATCCCCTTTTTTTACCATTTCAACTTGAAAAAGCCATCCACATGTGAACATGAGGAAGAAGATGATTTAACAAAATCGATGCTTCTTATTGGTGGTTTGAAAACTATCATTCATTGAAAACTTTGAGTGATGCATTTAAAAGATGAATGTTTTAGCAAGTTATGTAGTAGAATGCATGTGAACCCTAAACCTTCTATTGAACTCAAACTCTACGAACCATCTGACTCCTGCGTACTGAAGACTCGCGCTCTCGACCATTGGGATGTCGCTGAGATGACCGTGATCGCCTTCTTCCTGGATTCTTATTAGGCTCTATGAAGTACCTGAACTAGGAATTCCTATTTGGGCCCGAATCGTTTACAAACTGAACGGGAGGTGCATGAGTGGAAACAGTTTCATGAATGTGGATTGGCACTCGGGCCTAGATGATTTCATTGATGTGGATAGGCACTCGAGCCTGGATGAATTGAAAGTGAGGCACACAGGCCAAAATAATTTATAAGTGGGTTGGCACTTGGGCCGGAATGTTATGAGAATGTGGCACTAGGGCCAGAATATGTTGTGAGATCGTGGCACTTGGGCTGGAATGTTGTGAAGATGTGACACTTGGGCCGAATGTTCAGAGAGTGTGGCACTTGGGCTAGGAAGTGTTTGAAAATGTGGCGCTTGGGCCAAAAGTGTTTGAGGATGTGGCGCTTGGGCCTGACTTTGTTTGGGAATGTGGCACTTGGGCCGGAATGATTTGGAATTATGGCACTTGGGCCGGAATCATTTCGGATTGAAGTAAGAAATATGGGCCAGAAGGACTTCTAGACTAGAATGGATGTGTGGGCCTGAATAACCTTAATCTGGAAGTGGAGCAAACGAGCCGAAGGAAGCGATATGGACTATGAATGGGCCACTGGGCCGAGAGAGAAACCTTGAAGCGTAAGATTTATTTGATTTTCTTGTTGGGCCTTAAGGCCAGAAACTATCTTGAAATCAAATGTTTTACGCTATGGGCTGAAGTTCTAAATTGAAAGCGAAGTTTGTGGGCCAAAACTATGAATTGGTCAGTGGGCCCAGATGGAATGAGTTATGAGTGTGGTACTTGGGCCGGAATGATTCATGAACTTTGAACTGGTACCTAGGCCGATAAGTTTTAGAGAATGCAGTATTGGAATGTTCTGAGAATTTGGCACTTGGGCCAGAATGTGTTTGGGCTAGAAATAGGGTGCATGGGCATAAATGATTTCTAAACCATGTCCTAGATGTGAATTGGAATTTGGGCCAAGTAATTCTGATTGGGCCTAAAAAATGATACCTATATCTAGGATTTTGGGCCAAAGCCCGACTAGAATAAACCTTGAAATGGAAAGGCCTGATGGATTTTCATGGGCCTAGAACTAAATTGATAATTCAAATTGGGCCGAAAGGGAAATCACCTAAATCTAAACTTTTGGGCCGAAGCCCAAATGACTCACATGTTAAACCAAACAGGGCCTTTGAGCCATAAACAATAAAGCTACCAATTCGGGTTGGGCTGAGTTGATGTAGGGGAGGTGCTTGGGGTGTGGGCCCAGGTTGCCACAAAGGAATAGGGCTTGCATGCTATTCTCTTTGGGCTTCCCCACTCTTTTCACATCAACTGAAGGTGTGCGTCTACGGTCGGATCTTTGAATGACCAAACATGGGTTGGTAAGGACACTGCCAGGAAAACGCTTGGGGCTAAAGCCTAAGTATTAAGGGGATGTGGTTAGACGACATCCTCATATTTTCCCCCGCTTATTCACATCACCTAAAAGGTGTGAGTCCTTGACAGGGGACCCTTAGACGGGTCCCGGGGTGAAATCGGTATGCGTGGACCCTCACTCTCGTATGATACAAACGTACAGAAAAATTAAAGTACACACAAAATTAAGAATTTTGTCCCTAGCAGAGTCACCAGTCTTTGAGCCTCGATTTTTAAACCCTATCCTATGTTGATTTGAGTTGATTAGGATTTGATCGGGTTTTGAGTCCACTTATAACCTAAGTTTAATAACTTAGTCATATAACCATAATTATTAAAACCTAAGCTAGCTCACTAGAACCTATTATGAGTCACCACCTAATTTTAACCTAGATCAAATTAGGAAAGAAGAGTTCGGGTTCGGGGGCTTGATATTCAACTTAATTAAGGGTTCAAATTACTTTCATTACCCCTCGAAGTCATTTTTCCTCTACTTAGTTCATTTACGGCTTATTTTGAAGTCGTTTTAATCTAAGTGCGTGTTTTTTTTTATGTTTTTAGCATTTTTTGATAGAAAATAAAAGTGGAAATTAAAAAAAAACCTAAACTAGGGTTTTAGAGGTAGACTTAGGTTAAATTTTGTTTCCGTCCGTGGCTACAGACCAAATTTCCGTACCCACGGACCCTAGTTAGTCTATGTGGAAATAAAAGTCGAATTAAACAGAAAACAATAATTTGATAAGTCCGGGGCCACGGACAGGATGTCCGTGGGCCCGGACATTGTTTGGAAAAACTATGCTTTTGAAAAATTAAAATCCCGCCGCCGTCCGTGGGTGTCCGTGGTCCCGGACCATAGGTCCGAGGTCACGGACCACCCACGTACAGGGGTTTTCTGGTGGTTCCTGAAGGTGTTTTCGGCTCAAAATTTATGTACGTGTAGCCTGAGAGATGTACAATACGTTAGTAATCAAAAGATTTTAATTTGAAGTCAGAATAATGATGAAACTTAGCACACAAGTTAAAGGGCAGAAACAAAAACGAACAACTATACAGAAGCCGGAAAGAGTTGGTTCGAACCCAAATTTCCATGGAAAGTCAGAAAGGTTGTGGGGAGTTAGAAAACTAAGATTCCTACCTGTTTTACCTTCGGATTTGAGGTGCTTCTTCACATCAGGATTCCTTGGAGGCTCAGATGATGCCGGTTCCAGATTGAGTTCGACCCGAGCTTCTGGTTGCTGATTGTTGATGATGTTCTTCACATTTTAGAGGTGGTTTGGTCTATGTATGGTGACTGTTGAAGTGTTGGGAGTTGAAAAATGTGTTTAGGTGGTGATATCAAGGGGTTTTTGATGTGATTTCGGTGCTTGGATGGGACTTGTGACGGCTGGGTTTTCTGACTTTCTAGGGCTCTTGGAGTTCTGATTTGATCAAGGGATAAGGCTCCTTATATAGGCTTCCTTAAAGATAGAAAAATCCGGTAAAAACCGAGATTTACCAACGTTTTAGCTCAAGGGCTTCCAAAAGGAATTTGACTATCAAATTTTAAACATGGGTAAAGGATGATATTTCTGATTTTTACAAAGTGGAATCAATTTTTTCGGATATTATAATATTTTTAAATTCAATTTCTCGTCAGATTCAATCAGAGAATGCTGGAAAATTATTGGAAATTTGAAAAGTCAAAATTCCAACGCCATTATGCCCAAAATGTCATCCTCTATCATGGGTTAAAATTTCAAAGCATTTTGAATTGATTCATCCCTTCTTTAGAGGAGAGAGAAAGCTCATAGGGGGCTTAGGAGCCTTGAAAAATTACGAAAATGCCCTTGGAGATGACTGAGCTGTCCCTAGTACTCTAAAATGTGCCAATACCTTCGCTACTTGACCAAACTAGCCTATTAGTAGAGACTCTCTTCCGGGTGTTAAAATTTCGGGTAAAACAACTATCACAATCGTTTAGTGTAAGCCTTGCGTGATCTCCCTTTGTGCTATATATTTGTATGCTTCCATGTTTGATTGTTTATTGGATTGACGTTTCTCTGTCCAATGGCCTACCCCAATCTAGATGATTTCTTTACTCAGGCTTCAGTCCCAAAACCTTAGATCAGGGTAATCTCTTTTTCGGTCATAAATCTTGTTCATATTTCCGGCCCTTGCACCTTAGTTTCAGCCCAAAACATATTCTTTCCCAAGAACCTCCCTCCTCAGATATTGTAGCCCAAGTACCCACACATAAAATATGTTTTCAACTCAGGGGCATCACTCTTAGAATCTTCCGCTTGTACCTCAAAATAATATGCAGGCCCAAATGTTTATTCACAATTCAAACACTTTATGGCCTAAGTGGCCTATCCTTAAAGTCTTCGAGGCCGAATGACCAATGAAATGCCAGAGACATTGCTAGCCAAAGTATTTTTATCCAACCCTTTCCCTTATTGGGATTCTGTCTTCTCTAACAATTGATATTTAAAACCACGTGGAAGGCAAGATTCCAAAGAGACGTTGGTATAGAAGTGTCGATGGGTTAACCCGACTACGTACACTTTGACACCTCCCCCTAGTTGTAATCATTTCCAACTCATCTGCCATGTCAACCCCACTAGCTAATGAGATTCCTCACCTCGTTAATGAAGAGCTTGAGCAGGCAGAAGCAATAAATGAGAATCCAACCACTGTTGAGGAATTGATGAAGGCCTTTGAACTTAAGCAAAAGGTTATGGTTTAAGGAATCAAGACCAAACATATGGACACAAACCTCAAGCGTAAGGAAAAGTTGGATACTTTTGAATTGACCGCTCAAACAAGACAATCAGGACTCCAGCAGCGTTGGAAACTAGAATAGCCAATTTAATGCGCCAACATCAGGCTACTGTTGAAGCCATGGAAGCTAAGCTTGCTGCCATGAAAAATGTGTTGTGGGAGAAGATCGGTTTTTTAGATGCAGCATGGCAAGAAAGACTCTCTCAACAATTCACTAACCCGATGTAGGAGAGAGACGGTGTTGAAAATGCCTCAGTAGGAGGCCAAGGATCACAAGGGTGTGTTGAAGAAGGCGCCCTCGGAAACCAATTAGCTGCAGAACTTAAGAGAGATTTGAAAAGAACTGAACAAATGGAGAAGAATGGTAAGCTCACTGGTTTTTACTACTTTTCAACAGGATCTAACCCCGATGTCAAGCTCCCTACAAATCTGAAGTTGCCTACACTATCGCTTTATAAAGGTTCCTCTGACCCACAAATCCATCTTGTAATGTTTGACAAGGAGAAGGCTATCCTCAGACTTAATGGTAAGCAGAAGGCTAACGTTTTTCCTCGATACTTAGATGAAATTCCTCAATGCTGGTATCTGACTTAGAAGATGAACACTAAGACCTATGAGGAGGTTTGTGAAGCTTTCCTTCATCACTTTGACCCCCCAGAAGAGAGTCTCTAAGGCATAAGGGCTATAAAGGGTGATTTGGTCAAGGGACACGGAATCCCGGTTTGATTGGTGCGTTTCAAGGCATAGGTGACAGCTCGGTCATCAAGAGGGGCATTTTCATAATTTTTAGGACTCATAAACCATTACACAAACTTTCTATCTCCTCCGAAAACAGCTCAAATCTACGTGTGGTTCAAATTTCACGGCCAGATTCTATTGGGAATTCACCTAAGCAAAACCCCGGTAAACTCTTGTTTTTACCGAGTAACTCTATCTTTAGTGACGCCTATATAAGACACCTCATCTGTAACACCCCTCGTAATTATGTCCCTAATCCAATATTAACTAATACATACGTAGCAGAAATCAAAATGTCGCAGCGATAAATTAAACTAAAACGTTTAACGGGTGTTACTCGCCATTGCTCGCCCATGCGAACAATGAAGCGACTATCCTACAATTAATTACATATTACCATACAAAATAACCACTATGATGACGGGAGCATAATTTAATCCAACAATACAACACTTAATCCCAAAAGGGACTAGTGAGCAATCTACCTATCTATGCCAAGTGTTCAAAAGTGGAATACCGAATCCTAAGATATAGTTGTTAGGTATATCGCTAACTAATCCAAAAACCGTCCCGCACTCACGTGTCGAGTCTCCATCAGCTACGCACCTGTAATGTGAGGCCATAAAGGCTCAGCCAACTGCTGAGCATGCTAATAATGTAGTCCTAGAACCGTTTAGGTCATTTAGGTCAATTAGCCATCTTGCTTAAGCATATGGGTTCGTTACATGTTGTTCTAGTTACATGATATATAATAACTGTAAAGGAAGAATTTAAACACACAACAATTACATGCTCATTCACACCACAGAATATACAATTACGACAATATTGTTGGAAAGCAATATTGAGTCGATAACGAAGTTACGAGTCAGCTGAGTTAAGTTAGTCTCATTCATTAAATTCCATCATATAAAGCCCCGCTTCCATCATAATCTCACATAATCATACGGATATCACGTTAAGGAAAACTTCCCGTTTATCCTCACACATTAGTAATTAGGACAGTAGTCCTATGCCATCTACCAGTGAGTAGATGGACTTACTTGTCTACAGTGGTAGACGTCCATATGGCCGAAGCCAAGGTGCCAACAGCAGCACACTTCGACTAACGATTGTATCCGGCTCGTTAGGTTTAACAAGAGTACCCCTAAACGGGTAATAAACACTAGTGATCACTATGCACAACCTGATGAAACTAATGCAGCCCAGGATTTACTAAACAATGTATCATTAATTATTACACTCTCACATGTTAGTTTATTTTAATTAGTCTCCTGGAGATTCAATCTTGTTATTAGAGAAAACACATTTATTGGATGCCCTATCAGGTCTTACACACAACCAAGAAGTCTGCTAGGTGATATTTATAGGTCGAGTCATCGCTCTAGAGACGGTTAATACCGGGTATCTAAACTAAGTTCCTCACTTAGTATTTTAGGAGTAATTTACCCTTGTAAGTCAATACTCGGAGTCTCTCCTAAAGGTTCATGCATAAGTTAGGTGATATTCGTATCACATGTCTGAACGGCGTACGCGCACAATTAATAAACGTCGGACGGTCAGAATAAACAAACACATACAACACATGCATACCATTAATAGTATTAACATGCAAGCACACATTATGTCCAGAACCCAAAGAAAACCTTAGGGCTTTCGAACCACACATTCACATACCGTACACCGACGAGTAACGCTAGCGTGACGACTGCACGCCTATCCTCTACGTTCCCGGAGCTCGAATCCCGCAACCCAATTTACTGAGATATGTAACTATTATCAATATCTTTGTTTCGGATCTTCCAAATTAATCATAGTAATTCTTGACTCATAGCCCGTGGTTAACCCCTTAGTCGGTTGGTTGTTTAACTCGGGTTTTCGTGAGTCTTCAGGATTTATATTTTCGTCGTACAGTTTAACATACAAGTATGTATTATTCAACACTGTATTTTATTTACTACGTGAGGATTGGATTTTCTGTTATCATGATATCCAACACGGTTATTCGTTCTCGTATAATTACGTAAACTTACGTTTACGTGTATGTATTAATACGATATTATTAATATGTATAGATTCATATGTATGTACGCTATCCGTTATCAGATTTATACTCATTACGTGATAGTAGTTATAACCACACTTATGTATATAGGTTTATTCTATACATCATGCATACATATGCATGTACGTAATTATTTATACGTATTTACCTACGTACATTATCGCTCGAGTCACGTTATATAGGTTTTGGTTATATTTCCACCTCACATATATACATATCTATATTGTATATAGGATTTACAACATCATATATTATTTTCCATCCCATATTAAATTCCATTTTATAAATTAAATAGCTTTCATATTAAATTACTTCATCGTTCCATGTAAAGTGTATATTGTTCATCTGTGTCGTTTATTCATATGTTCTTATTGAAACTTTATGTCACGATTATACAATATACTTTTATACATTGTTATGCCCCTTACAATATAAGGTCTACGATATGATATACTTTATGCCATAATCTCAACTTAGACTCATCTTTTAGGTAATTGGTTCACAAGGTATATTTATACCATTTTAATTCCTTTATGATATACTTCTCATACTTTAACAAAAATGTCACATTATAAACACATATTAACTCATGATGTAATCTGTCCCAATTCCAAACTGCCCGTTACATTTTCGGTAATGAATTTTGAGCTTCCTGTAGAATCTTCTCTTTCAAATCTGGGCTTGACTCTAGAATGCATACTTGTCGTTCAGTCTGATCAACCCATCGTCGTGAGGTCTGAAGTCGTATTTCTGCCTCTGGAAGATACCGTCAACTAACTACTGTTGTATGGTGTGTATGGGTCGCCATCTGGGCACAGTGTACTTCGTCGACTAAGCTGCTGCTAGCTGACATGGCAACAATGAATGAGCTCTCCTGCTTAAGGCATATGCTACTACATAGCCTTGCCTTCCTTGTAGTTGAGGTCAATGTCATAGTCCCTCAGGAACTCTACCCATTGCCTTATACCGATGTTATCCTTCTGTGTGAAGAGGTAATGAAGACTCTTTATAGTAGATAGTCACTTGCGCTCCATACAAGTAGTGGCGCCAAATCTTTAGAGCAAATACAACTGCGCCTAACTCTAAATCGTGTGCGGGGTAGTTCTCCTCATGTTTCTTCAGCTAACGAGAGACATATGCTACGACCTTCCCATGCTGCATGAGAACACACCCTAGCCCTATGCCTGAGGCATCACAATACACTTCGAAGCCGTCAATCCCCTCCGGTATAATCAGAACGGGTGCCGACGTCAGAAGGTCCTTCAGCGTCTGAAAGGAGCGCTCCCAATCATCAATCCATATAAACCAAGTGTCCTTCTTCATCAGATTCATCATGGGTCTGGCCACCTTCGAAAAATCATGCACAAATCTCAAGTAATAACCCGTCAAACCTAGAAAAGTCCTGATATCTGTGACTGTCTTCGAACTTGGCCAACTCTTAACCACCTCAATCTTCGTTGGGTCAATAGATATGCCACTAGCTGAAATGATGTGGCCTAGTAAGGCTACTCTGTCTAGCCAAAACTCACACTTCGAGAGCTTGGCGTAGAGCTGATTCTCCCTCATAATCTCTAGAACACCTCTTAGATGTATCTCGTGGTCCTCCATGGTCTTAGAGTAGACTAGAATATCATCGATGAACACCACCACTAAGGTATCTAACTGCTCTTAGAATAGACGGTTCATGAGGTCCATGAAAATAGTTAGGGCGTTCGACAATCCAAACGGCATCACAGTGAACTTATAACGCCCATAACGTGTCCGGAAAGCCATCTTCTCAATGTCCCCCTCTGCTATCCATATTTGATGGTATCCCGATCTAAAATCTATCTTCGAGAATACCGAAGCTCCTCTCAACTGATCAAACAGGTCATCGATGCGAGGTAAGGGATACTTGTTCTTTACAGAAACTGAATTTAACTCATGGTAGTTGATGCAAAGTCGCATGCTGCGGTATTTATTCTTGATAAATAATACCAGTGCTCCTCATGGAGACACACTCGGTCTGATGAATCCCTTGTCTAACAAATCCTCGAGTTGAGCTTTCAACTCCTTCATTTCTTCTGGAGCCATCCGGTAGGGTGCCTTGCCTATAGGCCTCGTACCTGGTATCAAGTCGATGGCGAACTCCACTTCACGCACAAGCGGCATGCCTGGCAACTCCTCGGAAAACAGATCAGGGAAGCCGGACACTATGGGGATGTCCAACTTCATCTGCTCCTCATGACTCATATCCTGGACATAGCAAAGGTAAGCTGCATGTCCCTTCTTTACTTCCTTCATCAGTGATAAGGCGAATACTAGCTTGAATGTCGGCTCTCTAGGAACACTACGGTAGGAGACCATCTTACCACTCGGGCTCCTAAGTAAGAGTCTGTGCTCTGCGCAATGCAATCTGCCCTTGTGTCGATGTAGCCAGTTCATACCAATAATAATGTCAAAGCCTAACCCTCTGAACTCTATCAGATATGCTGGAAAGGTTTCACCCCGTATGTCAATTTGTAGATCGGTGTAGTGTCCCGTGCATGCCACTTTCTCCTTCAATGGTAATGTAACAGAGAAATCTGAGAGTGGCTCTGGGGCCAATCCTAACTTCTTCGTGAAGGAAGAGGATACAAAAGAGTGCGATGCCTCGGTATCGAAGAGAATCGATGCATCGGTGTTGTTCACTGGGAAGGTACCTGTAATGACATTGCCAACCTCTTTGGCCTATGTCATATTGAGGATATTGAGGATACCTCCTTTCTCAGGTTCATGGCCTAAATTGACGAGTTGATATGAGAAGTAATTCGGAACATGCGTTTACAGGAACTCCAAAATGTCACTTTTATTAATCCATTAATCATTACATGATTTTTGCATACATAGCATACAGCTTATAACATTACATCAAAGTTCTCTAAAACTTAAATTCTATCATCTCGGTTGGATATCGGTAGTGTTTACCAAGGTTGGTGGTGCGGTGTTCAGCTTAATCCACTTGATCCCGTGGTACACTAATCTTGAATCTCCACAGAAAATTAGTACGACTCTTGACTTCAGGACTAGCTTGCGTGCTAAGTCCATCCTCTTCTGGTCACCATATAGGAACTCTACCTCATCGCCAATGGAAAATGACACTGTTACGATTCCCTTGGAGATGGACTCGGTCGTCTCATCCCGGTCTTGGTGTAATCCTAATCGTGCCTCTTTCTCGTAGAAGTTTACAATGCAAATGTCGGTTTCATTGTCGGGTATTGGATCTTCTTCCAACTGTTGTGCGGTCTCCACCGCCTTCTTCACTAAGGTCTTGAAACTCTCGGGTATCCTAGGTACTCGCATCCCATCTAATTTCTTAATCTCTTGATAGGTCTGTGTTTACGGATCCCAATCCCTACCTAAACACATCATATGCTGTCTCATTTTTGACACACTACCTCAGATGTAAAAACCTTCTAACCCTCTACCCAAGTCTCTACACTCATCTATGATGTGGGTATGTTCGTCGAGGGTCAAGAATTTCTTGAGTAAATCATGCCCGGCTGAATGACTTGGCATTTCTCGGATGGATACTCTCGTTCTTCGTTGGTGTTTCTAGGTGACCTTGGTCTTGAACGTGTGGGGTAGCATATGCCAAAAGTACCTAATGTGTGAAACATTTCCTAAGGTTAGTTTTCTACTAAGTCGATTCTAATTCATAGAACAAGGTATGAAAGCATTTAACACTCAAGCATGCTTCTAACACAATCACGTTTGAGCTTTAGAATTACTTGGAGCGTGCTGAGCAGTAGCCTCCGCACCTGAGGTTCCCGCAGAATTCAGGGTCGGCTGACTCTGAGCTACACCCTTCCCCTTCTGGAATCTAGCATCATGCTGGGTCCGACCAAGATGGGTACGCTATGGCACATCGGATCCTCCAGCAGGGGTCCTCGGTGGAGGTCAAGAAGGCTGGTAATTCCTGCTACTCGGGTTCACGTAGCACTCAAAATCTCTGTACCCTTCCTTCTTGCAGTAGCAGCACTCCACCTTCCGCCCGCTATAGTCAACGCCCGGGTGGTCCTTCCCACAGCGCTTGCAGTGGTAATGGTGCTGGGGTCGGCCGGTACCTAATCATAACACAACATTAATTAGCAGACAATGGTATAGGATTAAGGATTCATAATTAGAGATAAGAGGTGGGTATAATTACCCTTAGGAGGCGCCGATCTCAAGGGTTGCGCATCAACAGCTGCGGCTGGCAATCGAGGGACCGGCTCCTTGGCCTTCTGGCCCTGATGACTCGGCTGCCCTTTCTTCTTGGCGAAGAACTTCCTGTTACAGGTTTTTGGGTCAGCACTCATTACAAAAATTTAAACACAACTTTACAATTTAATAAGATGTTTTTCTTACTTCTCCTTCTTCTTGCCCCACCCTCAGATGTTCTTTCAGCCTGTGACTCACTCTCTGAGTATTTCCTCTTCTTCTTGCCCAAGGTCTCATCTCGAGTATGGAGTACTAGCTCCGTCCTCGAGGCAGCATCGTAACAATCCTAAAATTTCACAGTTAGATCATCTAGTAATTGGGTAATCCACTTAAGTGGTAATTAAGGTTGTATTCTCTTATACATGGAGGGTAGTATAGAGGTTGGCACTCATGGCCGTCTGAATACGAAATAGAAGTTCTCCCCGGAACCTCTCAATCTTGGCTCTGTCGGAGTAGTCTACTCCCGGGGTGAAATTCAGCAGGCTAATGAACTTGGCGTAGTACTCGTCAACGGTCATGGTCCCCTGCATCATTGCTTCGAACTCCCGATGCTTCTTCTCCATCAAGTGTGCGGGGTAGTACTTCATCCTCACCAACGCCACGAAGGCAGCCCATGTGAAGTCAGGGGTGGCTAGGTGGTGGTCCTTGACCATCCGCCACCAAATGCTAGCTGCTTTCTTCAAGTGGAAAGCAGCGATATTGATCTGCTCCTCAACTGGTACGTGCAAGGCTTTAAACACCTTCTCATGCTCAGTGATGAAGCTCTCAAGAGTGGAGGGGTTTGGCTCCTCTAAATACATTGGTACACGCGTGTTGGCTACCGCTTTTAGCCAATTCTTCTCTCTGGGCTGCGGCAGGTGGGTCCCTGTAGGCGCTCCGCCAGTCATCTGTGTGCTCATCTATGCGAGGAATGCGGCAAAGGCCTCTGCCATGCTTGGAATCTCAGGGATACCGCCACCCCCTCGGCCTACTCCGCTACCTCTATCTCTATTCGACATCTATAAGTTCAGAGGTCGTATTAATTTCTCGGTATTTACCGTATTGTAAGAAACGTTCAAGTACACTATACTACTTATAAGGAATGATTTCTAGCATTAACCTTATACTTTTCCTGACCTTTTTAGGCCTCGGTCCTCACAGACGTTTTCCCGTGTTCCTAAAAGTATATCCTATGCTCACTGTCTTTTAAATCGCGTCATCAGATACCACTTTTGTAACACCCCTCATAATTACGCCCTTAATCCAATATAAACTAACGCATACGTAGCAGAAATAAAAATGTCACAACTGTAACTTAAACTAAAATGTTTAACGGGTGTTACTCGCCATTGCTCGCCCATGCGAACAATGAAGCGACTATCCTATGATTACTTAAATATTACCATATAAAATAACCACTGTGATGACGGGAGCACAATTTAATCCAATGATACAACGCTTAATCCTAAAAACGACTAGTGAGCAATCTACCTATCTATGCCAAGTGTTCAAAAGTGGAATACCAAATCCTAATGTATAGTTGATAGGTATATCGATGACTAATCCAAATACCATCCCGCTCTCACGTGTCGAGTCTTCATCAGCTACGCACCTATAATGTGAGGCCTTAAAGGCTCAGCCACCTGTTGAGCATGCTAATAATGTAGTCCTAGACCCGTTTAGGTCACTTAGGTCAATTAGCCATCTTGCTTAAGTATATGGGTTCGTTACATGCTATTGTGGTTACATGGTATATAAATAACTGTAAAGGAAAATTAAAGCACACAACAATTACATGCTGGAATGAATGCAACCCAGGATTTACTAAACAATGCATCATTAATTAATACACTCTAATATGTTAATGTACTTTAATTAGTCTCCTGGAGATTCAATCTCGTTATTGAAGAAAACACATTTATTGGATGCCCTATCAGGTCTTACACACAACCTAGAAGTTTGCTAGGTGATATTTATAGGTTGAGTCATCGCTCTAGAGACGGTTAATACCGTGTCTCTAAACTAAGTTCCTCACTTAGTATTTTAGGAGTAATTTACTATCGTAAGTCAATACTCGGAGTCTCTCCTAAAGGTTCATGCATAAGTTAGGTGATATTCGTATCACATGTCTGAACGACGTATGCACACAATTCATAAACGCTGGACGGTCGGAATAAACAAATGCATACAACACATGCATATTATTAATAGTCTTAACATGCAAGCACACATTATGTCCGGAACCCAAGGAAACCCTTAGGGCTTTCGAACCACACATTCACATACCGTGCACCGACGAGTAACGCTAACGCGACGAGTGGACGCCTATCCTCTATGTTCCCGGAGCTTGAATCCCGCAACCCGATCTACTGAGATCCGTAACTATTATCAGTATCTTTATTTCGGATCTTCCTAATTAATTATAGTAATTCTTGACTCGTAGCCCGTGGTTAACCCCTTTGTCGGTTGGTTGTTTAACTCGAATTTTTGTGAGTCTTTGGGATTTATATTTTCGTCGTACGGTTTAACTTACAAGTATGTATTATTCAACACAATATTTTTTTTACTACGTGAGGATTGGATTTTCGGTTATCATGATATCCAATGCGGTTATTCATTCTCGTATAATTACATACTCCTACGTTTACGTGTATGTATTAATACTCATATATATATATATATATATAGATTTGTACATACGTACGGTATCCGTTATCGTATTTATACTCATTACGTCATAGTAGTTATTTAACCATCCACGTTATGTATATAGGTTCGTTCTCGTACGTCATGCATACATATGCATGTACGTAATTATTTATACGTATTCGTACCTACGTACATTATCGCTCGAGTCATGTTGTAGTATATGTTTTGATTATATTTCCACCTCACATATATTACATATCATCTATATGTATATATGTAGAATTACAACTTCATATATTATTTTTCATCCCATATTAAAATTCCATATTATATGAATTATATAGCTTTTCATATTAAATTACTTCATCGTTCCATGTAAAGTGTATATTGTTCATCTGTATCATTTACTCATACGTTTCTTATTGAAGCTTTATTTCACGATTATACAATATACTTTTATACATTGTTATGCCCCTTACAATATAAGGTCCTACTATATGATATACTCTTCATAATTCTCAACTTAGACTCATCTTTTAGGTAATTGTTCACAAGGTATATTTATACCATTTTAATTGTTTTATGATATACTTTCTTATACTTTAACAAAATGTCACATTATAACATATTAATTTCATGATGTAATCTATCCACCAATTCCAAACTGCCCATTACATTTTCGGTAATGAAATTTGAAAGGATCGGGGTGCTGACCGAGTAGGTCTGAGGTGTTAGTCTCAGACCAACTCTGCTTGGAGAACAAGTGTTTACAGAAAATAATGACGTGGAAGCTTTTGTTTAAAATTGACAAGATAGGATTCTGCTTGTATTGAAATTTAATGTGAATTACAACCTAGTTTTCTATCTTGGGATTCGACAAAAGTATTCTGTTTCATCCAACACTCGCTCTACTCTCGGCTTTGATCAATGCGTAACAAGGAGTAAAGGGGAGTGTTCTATGTGTGCTCTCTAGGTAATAAATACCTAAGCTGATTGATTAAGTCTCGCTAAGATATCTCAGAATGCTTTCTCTCTCAAATGATATTTTTCTCTCTCAAAGTGCTAGTCTAGGATGTGTTACAAGTATGTGTACAGTCCTATGCTTATATACAACTTAACGGTTCCTAAAATATCGGAAGTGTCATCATGGAGCAACTCTCTAAATTTAGGTGCGCAAGTATCGGAGACACTTAGTTGCTACACGATCGCCATAAGCGCATGTCGTGCATATATCCATGTCTTCGAGATAGTCAGAGCCACTTGATAGTTTCACGCCTTGGTTGATTAGAGATAGGTGTCCACGTATCGGTGCAGAGCTACTTGAGCTGGTGAGTCGCGAGGGCAAGTCTTTCTGCAGAGCTACTCTGACTAAGGAGGCAATCATCTGCAAAACCAAGTCTCCAACAAGATTCCCCCTTTTTGCTGATGATGGCAAACTTAGTGTATCCAGCGTGAACTTTGGTGTCTTTATTGAGTGTGCCTGCAAAAACGGATGACAGAGCAATGCAACTATCTCGGGAGTACAACTCACTGTTTGTTCCCCCTTAAACCAATATTCCCGTTTAAGATGATGCAGTTAATTAAGAGCAGATAAAACTATAGTACGAAGCTATTTCAGAAACTACTTAACAGAAAAAAGAAACCAATCCGCAACATGGTGAGGCCTTTAGAGGCACTCGGTGTCCACACATAGTCGCCCGCATAAACCATCCGCGCGATACACCGCTTCCCCCGTTTGCCAACATCAGGGGAAACACATTAACAATATCCAAAAACATAGTATCCGAAAGTCAGACAATAAACCACCAGAGCAACAAATGTTTAAAGAGTCAGTTTTCCTAGGTACTATGGGTTAAGAGGGAGTGGGGTAAATTTGTTAGACGTCTCCTTGGTCCATTCCTGTGTCCATGGCCGTTGCTCCATCTTCCCCTGAAGCCTCAGCATCGTCCATCGCCTTCGCTGCTGCAAGTGTTTCAGTAAAAGTCTCCCTGAACTTCTCGATCACTTTCTTGACCCCGCCTTCAAATATGTTCATCGTCTTCTTGTAGTTGTTGTTGAGGACATCGACGAGCATATCGATCTTTGTGGCTAGGGTAGCGAAGTTTTCTTCTATCGTAGAAAGTCTTTCGGTGAGAGTTAGCGTGTCTGAAGTGGGAGTTGGTTTTGGAGTGGGTTACGTTTTGGATGGAGGATTTGGTTTGGAGACAGACTTGAGTTGGAAAGACGGAGTTTTGTTGTATAAAATCTGACCAAGTATGCCAGTTTCGGTTATACGGCTGGCTTTGGAAGGATCAAAGGAGATTCTGTAGTGTGTCAGGATTTTGGGTATCTAGAAGACGTACCCCAGTGAGTGTCGGGGTGAGGAGATAGTCGAAGCTATATGGTGTAGGATCAATTTCGGAAGGTTTCTTTTTTTGAGTACAGGAAGGACCGAAAGTAGAAGGCTGCAGGAGTAGGCTTTGGATTGTGACGAAAGGTGTGGGTAGTCAAAGGAGTATTGTGTCTCAATATAAGTATACTGTGTATGACAGGGTCGAATTATTCGATTGGGGGAGATGGGTAGTTGCGGATTACGGGGCGAGGATTTCGTGGTTGTTTTTCGTGTGTGAAAAGATAGAATTTTATAGCGCTGGTGTTCGTTGTGTAACAGACGTACTAGGTCATCAGACATACCAATAAATATCACCCAAACAATGGAAAAACATGAGAAGGAGATACAACCTTAGCTAAGTCATACGGGTCATACCTAGTTATGAATGCAGAGTTTCAAAAGGTCCTCGTTGCAATGGTTTGGTGAATATATCTGCAAGTTGATCGGAAGTAGGAACGTATTCTAGTTGTATCAGCCCTTTTTCAACGCAATCCCTTAAGAAGTGGTGACGAATCTCAATGTGTTTTGTCCTAGAATGATGAATAGGGTTTTTAGATAAATCAATAGCACTATTGTTGTCACAGAAAATTGTAGTACAAGTATGAGGAATGAGATAGTCCTGTAGTTGTTGTATCCATAGTATCTGTGCACAGCAAGCAGCTGCAGAGACATATTCGGCTTCAGCGGATGACAAGGCTACCGTGTTTTGCTTCTTTAAACTCTAGGCTACAAGACATAGTCCTAAAAATTGTGTGGTGACATACGTGCTTTTTCTGTCTAATAAGGAACTTGCAAAATCAGAGTTGCTGTAACCCATTAGAGTAAAATCAGGAGTACTCGGGTACCAGAGGCACATGTCTTGGATGTTTTTCAAATAGCGAGAGATGCGCTTTACACTTTGTAGGTGGGATTCTTTTGGGTTTGCCTGAAATCTTGCATATAGACCACTAGTGCAAAAAGGGTCTTTTTCGGCGGTTTTTTTATGCCTTTTTCGGCGGTTTACAACCGCCAAAAATGCTACCGCCGAAAAAGGGTCTTCCCATATTTTCGGCGGTTGTACAACCGCCGAAAAAAAGCAACTATTTTCGGCGGTTCCTAAGTCAAAACCGCCGAAAAAACCTATTTCAGAGGCAAAAATTAACGTGAAAAATGGGGCATTTTCGGCGGTTCCAAGTAGAAACCGCCGAAAATAAGCAGTTGTTTTTGATTATTTTCGGCGGTTTCTACTTGGAACCGCCGAAAATGCCCCATTTTTTTTTTTTGGTTTTTCTCGTTTTCGTTTATAATCCCACATATGTCTCAAAACCTGTTAATATGCATCCAAATATGTCCACATATCTCTCTACACCACATGGTGGAGGATCTCATCACTCTTTGTAAGTAAATTGTCAAAAAAATCCCAAAAATAATGACACAGCTTACAAATGACCATAACACACCACATTTAAAATGGTCACAAGACCATACACCACAATTTATATAGTCACACATGACCATATACATACATAATTGATCAAATGTTCACTAATATACTCATAGTGGTCATTCTTTACAATCTAGCTAACCATAAAAGTCTAACGAAAGTTCTACATAACAATTCGAGAACAAAAAGCAAAAATCAAACCAAAGTGATGGAGACGAAATCCGCCCAATCCTCTAGCATCCCGTTGATGGTTTCTGCGTGATATTCTCCAACACTAGGAAAAACCTTTGAAAAACAAAACAAGATAAAATTGGTTAATCATCAAACAATTACATTAGTAATTGAAAAATAAATATAACTTCGATATACCTTTTCTAAATGATCATCCATCTCACCAAATAGGGTGACTATGTCATGCATATACCTCATGACATAATACCCACACTCTGAACCTCCGGGTTGACGTGAACACTTAAACACAAGAAGAACAGAACTAATTATATAAGACATTTATTTGTGATTACTACCAATCAATAATAAACAAGTAACTGATGACACATTTACCTTCACTGAAGTCCATTGGATGGAATTCATTGACCTTACACCAAGCTCTACAAGCAAGCAAAACCTTGATACCAACTGCACAATTATTATCATCAACATATATACATTAATTAAATTAGGATATCCATTCATAACAAAATTAAATTAAAGGAGTTGAAATACATAAAGAATTGCTTCATAATGTACTTACACGCTAAGTTGTGGCTTTATCTTGATGTCTCTTGGATTTCCGGTTTGCAACGGATCAAGAAATAGTATCCGCGAACGATCCAGACACAACACCAGTAAAACCCAATGGCCACTGTGTAATACCAAAACACTCACATGTCATTATAATGCATGTGTGCACAGATAACTACA